>CM068826.1:49243634-49313524 GCA_028554795.2 Sinohyriopsis cumingii | reverse complement strand
AGAAGCTTTTAGATTTTGATTTATAAAGGTTAATGAAGAAAAGAAAAATTGGTTTATGCGCAGTAAGTTTAGTTCGAGACCGCATACCTTGACCAAATGTCGAGGTCATTGAGACTCGTTGGTCAATATTTCCAGAGTCAACCATGCCCTGCTGTTGCCAGCATCGAGGGCTGTTAAACTAGGGACGAGCGTATATGGGGGCGCTTACTAGTTATTTTGTACTTTTGAGAGAGTGACGTAGGTAAGGTGAAGTTGTATGCATTTGTAACATGCACAATGGAGATAATGTTGGCATACCTCTATGTTACTTTTATGTAATGTGGCTGACATTTCTTTGAATACTGTACTTGTGGAAATTGTACATGATCTAAGCACACGGTACAAGAAAATGGATGCTCCCCTGTGCTTGACAAATTAACCAGAATTAATCAAAAGTACACTAACTTTAGCAATTATTAAAATAGGGAAAACGAATTTTGCTGAAGTAGACAATAGCAATTACTGAAAGTGCAATGAACCAATTACAAAATATCTGAAAAGTAAAAAAAGTTTCTACAATTTACCTCTGAAGTCCAGGAAGTGAAAATGACCATGCGGAGCTAGCAATTTTTTATACGAGCACATCTTAAGTGAGCCCAAGCTGTACACTCTAGAACCTAAATTACACCCATCAATCATATATCAAAATAAAGAGAATTAAAAGTTCTTTTAACAGCACCTAAGTTATACAAAGTCTTTGTTATATAGCCAGTATAACCAGTGAAGAAATCATGGAAAATTCTTTTTCCTTAAAATTCTAACCCTATGCAAAATACGAAACTGTAGAGCGCCACCTTAAAGAACCAATGAAAATGTGTTGTCAACTTATAGAAAATTTTTGTCATATTCTGTATTCAATTTAAAAGATTTTGATACATTATACATGGTATTTACTTCCAAAATGACAACCACATAATTAATTTACTATACCCCTCTGAAGTAGCTTGAATGTAGCTTCATGACGTCAAAACTGTATTCTAACGTCACTAGGAAATGCTGTAATTTGTACCCTATGCAAATTACGAAACTGTAGAGCGCCACCTAATGTGCGGCACACAGAGCTCTTGTTTGTTGTCTTACGACACTGCAGCAAATGCCAATGTAGCCGATCCGTACTGATCCCATGGTGGCATTGAACCCGCATCTTTCTGCTCACAAATCCGTCGCCTTAACCGCAAAGCCACCGCGGCTCTCTGAGTAATGAAAATGAATTCATAGCCGAAGTGTATGGATACATTTTGTTATTTGGTTTTATTTTTACACAGGATTTTGAGGATATTTTCATGGCAGGAGGAATCAAAAGCGTGACAGATCCCGACCACAACAGTTTTATCAGGTAAAGAGATTATCGTCGGCTTTCCTTCTTTCACGTTTCTTGCATTTTTATATTCTTAGACAACTGTTTTAGGCAAGATTCAGCATATATGTCATGGATTAGTTATGTTTGCTTTGAAAATTAAGACCTATTTTCGATTTTATATAGTTAAAGCTTGTTCTGGTGCTGTGTTTATATATTTCTCTCTTAAGAATAATCATTATTGTATTATGTCGCATAATGTTATATGAATGTCTTGCTACGATTTAGCTTTGCAATGGACAGCGTCATCGGTAACAAAAGTTGAAATAAATTAATTATTATGCTGCATTTTAGGGAGAAGCTGGAAAGTTAGTTTCCTTTTTGTGACAGTACGTACGGATTTATGTACATCGCGTTCTTTTTAAAACAAACAAAAAATTCCACTTTTTTACATCTCACAATACTGCTGTCATACTTCATAGGCAACATCTCATGGGGTGTAGTTCCAAGTGACCCCGGGGATTGGGTTGAAGGTAAAAAATGACACAGAATGGTAATTTCTGTTGAGTATGACTTTCATTTTCATATAGCTATTAAATTACTCAGGATATATTATTATACGTGCAAGGTGTTACTTACTGTTGGACCAGGCTCTCCTTTTTGAAGATACCATATCCTGACCCGTACACTTCCTGACGTAATAAATTTCTAAAATCACAGTATCGTGTCACAGTCAATATCATTTGTTGGAAGGCAACAGTTTGCCACGTGAATAACATATTGTTCATTCTCTAAAATTTCGTTTTGAGTCTTATCCCATCGTTCGACACGTGGAATAGACGGTATGACAAATCCCTAATGGGATATTTTGCGAACTTTCTGTAACGACATTTTTTTTATGATTTTTAATAACAAAATAAAACTCACGATTTGTAACTTTAAAATAATAATTATCTGACACCAAAGGTAACTACTGTTGCATTTGTGAAAAATAAATTGCGACGTAAAATTCAGTAAAATTTTTGATGTCATAAAATCGATTGTTTGTTATGAAATATTCAGCTTATATTTTATCCTCATCATAGACACACTGGCTCAGAATGCTTTAATTTCAATCTTAAACATGTACCATTTCCAAGCTGCGTATATTTTAAGATGGCATGTTACTGGCTTTCCTCATGTTGGTACCGCAGTGCATATTTACATGACATTAAACGTATGCTTCTGGTATATTTTATTATTATATTTGTTTGTTTTTGTTTTTGTTTATAATTTAGGTAAACAACCTCAACTTAGACGTTCTTATTAACATAACAGTGAAGAATTCTTTTAATATCTGGCAACAAAGAATCAAACAAATGCGTCGCAAAGTCTCGTTAAATATTAAAGCTACAATTATCTATGTTCACCGGACATATTCTTTAAGAGTGTCTTTATATGTTCCGAAGTTCAAAGAATATCGGCACGCCAAGGGTTTATTGCATAAATAATAAAAGTTTTAGCGTTCCGTCGATTCTAATTTCTTACGGATGAAATAAAAGTTCGGTTGTCAATTAGTACTCGGCCTACATTAAACCGAGGATTTCATTATTCGATATAGACAAACAAAAGAATTACCGACAATTCCTTCGAGATAAAATTCGGATTTAATATTTGACCCCCGAGCGTCGCCGCTTGGAATCCGTATTCTTTTTTTAACCATTTAATTATGTATAACAGATTCAATCACAAAGTGTCAGCTAGCCTATCGGAGGGCAATCAATGTAGTAGTTGTAGTTGGGATCAAATACAAAGATAACCGTATTCAGTCTGACTAAAGCCTTTTAATCGACCGCGCTGTGAAATAAATACCCGACAGATCAAGCGGTACCCATTGAACACAAAACATGCCATGCTACTCTGGAGTTATTTTCATCGATTCTTGGTACACCATACTGTAAAGAAGTCAATGGTTGCCGTAGACTCTTATTAAGGACACGGAAATGCTATATATTCGGTTTCTCTGTATTCTGCGTGTGAAATCCATTCTGTCGCAAAGCATAAGTTTTGTCTAAATTTGCAAGACGGTAATATCGTCTGCTGAAGAATTCGGAGTCTTTTTTCACAGATTTTCAACGAAAAATAAAAAGTGTGTTCATTCTTGGGGCAATTAAGACATTTATAGATTCTGAAAAGTATCATTGACTTGACTACTTTTACCCGTACAATCAAACGCACATTACTTACATATTAAAAGGAACATTAACTTCAAAATTAAAAGGGAGTATGAAATGAAGACTGCTTTGTTCCGATGATATTTATTTCAGTATTCCTTTTTAAGTCAAAGATTTTCAAGATTTTACCATGGACAGCACAACGCAGACAATGGCAGAAGAGGAGGAGAACATGTTAAAGATAATGGAATTTTTTCGTTCTAGGTCAATCCCGTTTCTGAAGCACTGGCCTTTGGAAATTCTGCCACGATTCCCGCAAGCTTGCGTCTTTCACTTTTTCCCGTAAGTATGTATAATACTTGAACTTAATATTGTCTTAAAATTTTCTATTGGATCTCACCCATTACGTTGGTCTGTCTTAATATGGAACGAGTTGATAGACTGGTTCCTTGTATGGGATGATTGTGTTTATATGCGAAATTCCAAAACAAGGGACCATACAGTCCATAGTACACTCACGCCATCTGAAATATTATTGGGTTGGTGTGATTCAATAAGGTGTTATTGATCATGAAACACTACATTCGCATATTCATGTTACGAATCTGCCGAGCCAAACATCTTTAAACGTAAACACTGGAACGCTAAAATCAAATTAAGACCTGTAGTGTCAATATTTATAAAACCTATAAAACCTATGATTAGTTCACAAAATGAAACGAGTATCAAATTAATTAAATTAAAGTAAATATAAAAAATACAAATGTCATAAGTTAGTATCTCTTTTGGCGTGCTGAATTTCACTGGTATAAGTACTATCCAAATATGATGCAAGATGTGGATTTTGTTTAAAAAATATTAAGTCTTCTTGTCATTGTGATTGAAAGAGACAAAGACTGATCAGTTATTACAAGACATAAACCATCGCATTTAATTTCTTCCGGTAAGTATGGAATTTAATTTTTTTTTAGAATGTCTTGTTTATATTTTGTGATCATTGGTTTTTGTTTGATGTCTCCAGTAAACACAATAATCACAGAGAATGTTAACTGGCAACTTGATCAAAACACCTTCATAGAAAATCGTGACTGTTTGAGGAATATTGAGAAGAAAAGAAAACGAAATTTTGTTTCAGTGGACATAGTATAGAATTTATGTTTTGTTGAATCTCACAGAAACAGCTACATGTACAACAACAAAAGCCCACCCCAAACAAACAAACAAGGAAAACAGAGTTGGCGTATAATAACACATGACACATGAATTGCAGGAGCTGTGGTTCGGTAACAAAATTACAACCCATAGTTCCTGAACAAAAGCAAAGAGGCGATATAAAATGGGAGACAATAAAATATGACGAGAGATGGAAGTGAGATACGGCTGGGTGTCTGAAATCAGCCTATAATTCCTGTTTCTATACTAGCTTCTAAAATAATACCCTCTTATATATATATATATATATATATATATATATATATATATATATATATATATATATATATATATATATATATTCAATCTCTCATTTAGCAGTCAGGCGTGCTTGATTATAATTATTATATTTCTTATTGTCTCAATGATTGAATTGAAATGACAGAAACATAAATTGATGTGAAGTTGTTTCAGCTGACTTGCGGATAATACTTTATGGGATTTTTTTTTTGTACATGCATCATATTTTTGCTGTTTGATAAAGCATTCGTAAACTAAAATATGTACTGCTCCCACAAACTCACACTCTCTTTCCAATTTTCTTTTCCTCTCCAAATGGGCCGCTCTGGTGGCCTAAGTGGTTAGAGCGTCGGCCTCGGATGCGGAAGGATGGTGGGCTCGAACCCCGGACGAGTCATAACAAAGATTTATTAAAAGTTTTTTTTAATTTAATAAAATGGTATTAGCAACTGCCTCGCTTGCCGCTCAGTATTAACAGGATGGTGTTAGGACTAGTTGGCCTGGTGTGAGAATAATACGACTGGGTAGTAAATCATGATGCATATCTGTGGCATGATGACCCAGTGCTAGACATCACTGCAAAAAAATGCCACACTGTAGATCGTAGCAATATGACTGAAAAATCGTTAAAGCTTCATTATAAATCTAAACACACCCATCTACCCCCCACCATACAAACCCACACACACACACCTGTACACTCCATATGGAGCCGTCTGTACTCGCTTATCAGTCAAATTTAACTTACAAACTGCACAAAGGGGCCAGAGTGGCCGAGTGGTCTGAAGTGCTCACCGTTACAGTTCATAGCCATCTCACCTCTACTTGGGTTCGAGTCTTAGGTTCGGCCAATGTGGTTATCTGAGAAAGCTTGCCAGTAGCTTCTCATGGTTCGGTGGTTCTTTTTCTTCCTTTTTTTTTTGGGGGGGGGGTGGGGGTCCAGGGTTCTTCCTGCACTGGCCGCTATGTGTAGCCTATCTTGTGCGAAAAATGGCATTAAACCCTACAAAAACAGCAACAACAATAAACTGCACAGACCCTTATCTCCCATCACAGAATGCGCCGGAAGATATGCCTATATGCAGTTTGTTAGGAGTAATTAGTAGAACAAACAACACAGCATATGATCTGCCAGTGCATTGTACAATGGCAGATCAAGGTCGATGCTGTTTTCGATCCCCTGCCGAGTCATACCAAAGACTTCTAAAAATGGTACTAACAGTTGCCTCGCTTGGCGCTCAGCATTAAGAGGTTAGTGTTAGGATTGGTCAGCCTGGTGTCAGGATAATGTGACTGGGTGGGACATCATGCTACATATCTGCGGCATGATGCCCCAGTGCTAGACATTACTAGAAACTGTCACACTGCAGACATCGTAGCGATATGACTGAGGAATTTTTAAAGCTACGTTAAAAATCCAAAACACAAAACACACACACACACACACACACACACACACACACACACACGGTCTTTAAAATATCGACGAACTTTGTCTGTTTTGAAGAACTATTTTGACAAATATGTTCTCATTGCCTTATCAAAAGAAATATATAGAGCAACTCATAAAGTCATTATTTATTTAACTATAAGTTGATTGAGACCATCCTTTCAATGTGAAAAACTTATTGACACTGCCGTTCATTCATTTTAAAAACAGGCTGAGTGAGACCCTAATTTCAATACGAAAATGCTATTGATACTAACATTTCCGCAACGATTATGATATAACTGCTTTTTACTAGAACAGAGTACATATTAGTTACCTTTTGACATGGTATAATGATAGCTAATTATTGTATGAAAGTCATGGTGACGAATATGTTGTTTTCCTGTAGTCAGTATAGCGCCTTTATATTTAGGAAGGGCATTTACAGCATCTTGCCTGTGTCAAGTAATTCAAATTGCTTGCAAGTGATTATCAAATTGCTTAAAGAAACATTTAAAGATAAGAAAACTATGTTAAGTGTTTTTTTCCAGTTTGATTCAATTACAGAAGTATTCATTTATTTTCTGCAGTTTAGACAACTCCACGGTATTATCTATTAGTTGAGGTGAAGAGAATGTGAAGGGACATCGATAAGTAAAGACGTTAGAATAAATATAATGTGAAAAGGAAATTTATGATTGTTGAAAGGAATATATATATATATATATATATATATATATATATATATATATATATATATATATATATATATATATATATACCAAATCTCTCATTTAGAAGTCACGCGTGCTTGATTATAATTATCATATTTCTTATTGTGTCAATGATTGAATTGAAATGAAAGAAACATATGGATGTGAAGTTGTTTCAGCTGACTTGCGGATAATACTTTATGGGATTTTTTGTACATACATCATATTTTTGCTGTCTGATAAAGCATTCGTAAACTAAAATATGTACTGCTCCCACCAACTCACACTCTCTTTCCATTTTTCTCTCCTCCTCTCCAAATGGACCACTCTGGTGGCCTAAGTGGTTAGAGGGTCCGCCTCGGATGCGGAAGGTTGGTGGGTTCGAACCCCGGACGAGCCATTACAAAGATTTATTAAAAAATTTTTTATTTAAAAAATGGTATTAGCAACTGCCTCGCTTGCCGCTCAGTATTAACAGGTTGGTGTTAGAACTAGTTGGCCTGGTGTCAGGATAATATGACTGGGTAGAAAATCATGATGCATATCTGCGGCATAATGACCCAGTTCTAGACATCACTACAAAAAAAATGCCACCCTGTAGATCGTAGCGATATGACTAAAAATTGTTAAAGCTTCATTAAAAATCTAAACACCCCCACCCACCCCCAACATACAAACCCACACACACACCCGTACACTCCGTATGCAGCCGTCTGTACTCGCTTATCAGTCAAATTTAACTTACAAACTGCACAAGGGGGCGAGACTGGCCGAGTGGTCTGAAGCGCTCACCATTACAGTTCATAGCCATCTCACCTCTACTTGGGTTCGAGTCTTAGGTTCGGCCAATGTGGTTATCTGAGAAAGCTTGCCAGTGGCTTCTCATGGTTCGGTGGTTCTATTTTGGGGGGTAAGGTCCAGGGTTCTTCCTGCACTGGCCGCTGTGTAGCCTATCTTGTGCGAAAAAATGGCATTAAACCCTACAACAACAGCAACAACAATAAACTGCACAGACCCTTATCTCCCATCACATAACGTGCCGGAAGATATGGCTCTATGCAATTTGACAGGAGTAATTAGTAGAACAAACAACACAGCATATGATCTGCCAGTGCATTGTACAATGGCAGATCAAGGTCGATGCTGTTTTCGATCCCCTGCCGAGTCATACCAAAGATTTACAAAAATGGTACTAACAGCTGACTCACCTGGCGCTCAACATTAAGAGACTAGTCATAAGAAATGGTTGGCCTGGTGTCAGGATAATGTGACTGGGTGGGACATCATGCTACATATCTGCGGCATGATGCCCCAGTGCTAGACATCACTTTAAACTGTCACACTGCAGACATCGTAGCGATATGACTGAGAAATTTTTAAACCTACGTTAAAAATCCAAAACACACACACACACACACACACGGTCTTTAAAATATCGACGAACTCTGTCTGTTTTGAAGAACTATTTTGACAAATATGTTCTCATTGCCTTATCAAAAGAAATGTATAGAACAACTCATAAAGTCATTATTCATTTAACTATAAGTTGATTGAGACCATCCTTTCAATGTGAAAATCTTATTGACACTGCCGTTCATTCATTTTAAAAACAGGCTGAGTGAGACCCTAATTTCAATACGAAAATGCTATTGATACTAACATTTCCGCAACGATTATGATATAACTGCTTTTTACTAGAACAGAGTACATATTAGTTACCTTTTGACATGGTATAATGATAGCTAATTATTGTATGAAAGTCATGGTGACGAATATGTTGTTTTCCTGTAGTCAGTATATCGCCTTTATATTTAGGAAGGGCATTTACAGCATCTTGCCTGTGTCAAGTAATTCAAATTGCTTGCAAGTGATTGTCAAATTGCTTAAAGAAACATTTAAAGATAAGAAAACTATGTTAAGTGTGTTTTTACAACTTGATTCAATTACAGAAATACTCATTTATTTTCTGCAGTTCAGTCAAGTCCACAGTATTATTTATTAGTTGAGGTGAAGAGAATGTGAAGACACGTCGATAAGTAAAGACATTAGAATAAATATAATGTTAAAAGGAAATATATGATTGTTGAAAGGAATATATATATATTTATTCTAATGTCTTTACTTATCGACGTGTCTTCACATTCTCTTCACCTCAACTAATAAATAATACTGTGGACTTGACTGAACTGCAGAAAATAAATGAGTATTTCTGTAATTGAATCAAGTTGTAAAAACACACTTAACATAGTTTTCTTATCTTTAAATGTTTCTTTAAGCAATTTGACAATCACTTGCAAGCAATTTGAATTACTTGACACAGGCAAGATATAATCCTATAACCTTCGTGGAATCGCAGTACACACACACACACACACACACACACACACACACACACACACCTTTTCCAGACACTTCATTTCCACGTAAATTGTGTCTACGTTGTACTGTCTATCTTGGCACCTGTTTAGTTGTTCCAGTTTAAAAAAAATATTAATGCACACACACCCAGTGTATGTATGTATGTATGTATGTATGTATGTATGTATGTATGTATGTATGTATGTATGTATGTATGTATGTAAATTTGATTTAAGTAAAGAAATATCTGAAATAACAAACGCATACATTATTGTCTTCCAGAAAATAAAATAACTAAGTCATTTTTGCATTAGACTTTACCAGATCTTTTAACATATTCCACAAGTCGATGTCTTGATCACATAAAACAGACATAGGCTGCCTCTCTAGAAGGATCGATCGATCGATCGAATGAATGAACAAACAGACGGTAAATATATTGGAATCGGACGGTAAATAAATGTGAAACGGACGCTAAATATATGTGCATGATAAGTTTGTATCGATTGGTTTCTATCTCGTAATTATAGTTCTGGTTCACAAATTTCGATTCAAGTTTTAATTAGCTCAGATTACCTATGATCCAGTTTCTATGATGGCTTGTATTAGTTAATGTATTAGATTATAGTCTGGCGTAGGCACATCCAAATCCTTCCAACCTGTGCACATCTGTTTCCAAAACAATCATGGTGTCAAGAGTTTATAAAATCTTCAATTTACAGCATTGTACGATCTATATATGTATGTATGTATGTATGCATGCATGTATGTATGCATGTATGTATGTATGTATGTATGTATGTATGTATGTATGTATGTGTACGTATGTGTGTACGTACGTACGTATGTATGTATGTATGTATGTATGTATGTATGTATGTATGTATGTATGTGTACGTATGTGTGTACGTACGTATGTATGTATGTATGTATGTATGTATGTATGTATGTATGTATGTGTACGTATGTATGTATGTATGTATGTATGTATGTATGTATGTATGTGTACGTATGTGTGTACGTACGTATGTATGTATGTATGTATGTATGTATGTGTACGTATGTATGTATGTATGTATGTATGTATGTATGTATGTATGTATGTATGTATGTATGTATGTATGTATGTATGTAATGTATGTATGTATGTATGTATGTATGTATGTATGTATGTATGTATGTATGTATGTATGTATGTATGTATGTATGTATGAATGTATGTATGTATGTATGTATGTATGTATGTATGTATGTATGTATGTATGTATGTGTACGTATGTGTGTACGTATGTATGTATGTATGTATGTACGTATGTATGTATGTATGTATGTATGTGTACGTATGTGTGTACGTATGTATGTATGTATGTATGTACGTATGTATATATGTATATATGTATGTATGTATGTATGTATGTATGTATGTATATATGTATATATGTATATATGTATGTATGTATATATGTATATATGTATATATGTATGTATGTATATATGTATGTATGTATGTATGTATGTATGTATGTATGTATGTATGTAATGTATCTATGTATCTATGTATGTAAGTATTTACTCAATCGAGAGAGAGAGAGAGAGAGAGAGAGACTTCACATGTAAATGTGATTCTTGAGTACAATCTTGGTCGATCTATCAGTTGAAATACTGTGCACATGACATTCGTTTATAATTTTGGCAACCATAAGGCGAGGAACATGAACTAATATTATTATTTTTCAAACGCGCGTGTCTTATATCAAGTCCATTAGCTGGATAAATTCAATTACTTATGAAGCCTTTATTAAGACTTTCTCTGTGTAAAATTGTCTACATATATAATTCGTTGAATTGGTGATATCAATAGGTAAGATGTAAACGATATTAGGCTGCAGTATTGTGTGTTTGACGATAACATGTGAGGGATATGCACACACACACACACACACACACACACACACACACACGTGCATATATATATATATATATATATATATATATATATATATATATATATATATATATATATATATATATATATATATACATGTCTGTGTGTGTGTGTGTGTGTGTGTGTGTGTGTGTGTGTGTGCATGGGCATGTTCACACCATAACAAGACAAATACCAGAAGATTCGCACTAAATTATATTAGTTTTATAAAACCCCTTACATAGTCGTCTGTAACTTGACACATCGATCGTAATAATAACCATCTATCTTTTGTTTCGAAGTATTGATGCTAGGAAGATTTACAATTGTTATCGATCGTTTCCAACCTCAAGAGGTTTACGAATCCGGGCGTATACCTTTTTCAGAGATTCTCTTTTGTGCAGAAAGGGGATACGGGGAATCATTAAGGTGAATATGTTGATTTGGGCATTGATGGTATCAGGTGTGTTTGTCTAGTGTGTTTGTTTTTCTGTAATTTGTGATTGCTACACATGTAGGCAATCATTATCCAATTATCGTGATTTCAGTCAAGATAAACCGGCTGGTGTGAATTGAATTCTTTATGATATTTATCTATACTTAACAATAGAGCTTATATAGGCAAAGTAGGGCTTAAATGCCTGCCCAGGCAGTCAAACACCTCCTGCAAGATGGTTTAACTGGTAGCTGACTCATTAGGAGTTGATAAATAGATTTAACAGTTGAGGTAGGCGTGTCAAACCAGGTGTAAATAAATAAATGCCATGACAATAGATAAGTGTAAGATATAGACCAAAATTCTGAATCTTAATCTCTTAAATGAATGGGGGTCATTAAAGTTACCTCAGTACAGTGTCATGGACACTTGAGACCGAGCTATAAGACTTTTCAGTGCCAAAGGCAGCTGTCGGAAGTTTGCAATACGTTGTCTTCTATTTGAAATGTAATGTTATATTTGACAGGTATGTTATATTTTGCATGTAATGTTATATTGTTACACCAAGGGATAGAACCTGTTTCATATACACCAAACAAACAAGAACTTTCAAATTAAAACAGGTATATTCCTTATCTCATAAATTGTAATATAGGCAACCGGTCAAAATTAAATGCATGTATTAAACATATGATAAACCACAAAATATAACAATTTTGGAATTAACAAGCTGACTCTAACGTGTATCGATGTTGCTAGACAAATAGCGAAATTATGCAGGATAAAAATAATATGAATATATGAATGATTCTCTGGATAAAGTTATAAAACTTTATTTGAAACTGCTACATAACTTCGAAGCATTCTCAATAAAGTTAAAGAATACTGCAATGTCTAAAAATTAAAGATAAACTTGAAAACACAAACTGCAATTGTAGTTTTTCGAAAAATGAGATATTTGAGAGGATATAAAAATTTGTATTTTGGTGATATATATATATATATATATATATATATATATATATATAGAGAGAGAGAGAGAGAGAGAGAGAGAGAGAGAGAGAGAGAGAGAGAGAGAGAGAATATGTCATTTGCTGCTAAGGAATAAGGAATAGCTTATAATCAATAAACATTGCTGGTAATAAGAAATTGTGTGCTAATATTTTTGTACATGTTGTCCATCTTTGCTGCCTTTATCATAATTCACTTTGAATAGTCCAGTTATGACGTCCGCCATATCTCTTATTGTTAATTTTTATGTTTTGCTTTGTTCTAATTTTGTTGCCTTTTTCAATTGCCTAATATTTATGAAGAAAATACCATAAAATTTGTAAAGCTATGTAATAACACATTATGTTCGAATTATACTTAAGGGGCGGGGATTGGAGTAGGGTTTCAGCAGGGGGTTCAGGCTGCCAGAAACATGACATAAAGTAAAACAATTATACTGATTTGGTCTTTGAAAATATGAAAGACGAAGTCGTTATATTAATATATCTTTTTAAAGTAATTGTTGCGAAATTGGAACCAAATATGTACAAAATAATTTTTTAGCAAGGTAAAGTATTTCTGATACAAGCATTAAGTATTTACTGACTACAGCAGCTATTAGTACTGGTGGTAACACTACTATTACTATTGTTGCTGCTGCAGTTACTACTGCTACTAGTAGTATTACTACTACTACTACTACTACGATTACGACACATATTGCTTTTACAACAATTACTCATTTTTAACAATTAAAGACAGCGTCTTTCTGGAACAAGTATGGAGCATTTGTTGACTATTACAACAACTACTACTTCCAGACTGTTATTTTATCTATTTCTGTACCGTCCCTTCTGTTTTAGTTATTATTATTATTATTAGTATTATTATTATTATTATTATTATTATTATTATTATTATTATTATTATTATTATTACCATTGTTGCAGGCGTGGGCAAGTTTTGGTGAGAGACAGCCGATATTCAGATTGGCTATACATAGTCAAGTCGGTAAGATCTTGCCATTAGTACAATAAGGGCATTATTACATAAATATACAGCAAAATATTTAATTACATGTATGTATGTATGTATGTATGTATGTATGTATGTATGTATGTATGTATGTATGTATGTATGTATGTATGTATGTATGTATGTATGTATTTATGTATGTATGTATGTATGTATGAATGTATGTATGTATGTATGTATGTATGTATGTATGTATGTATGTATGTATGTATGTACGTTGTATGTATGTTTGCATGCATGTTTTTATTATTATTATCATTATTATTATTATTGTTGTTGTTGTTGTTGATTATGATGAGTATGATGATGATATTGTAGACATGACCTGTCGTTTTTCTCGCCACACTCTATAGTAAAACATCGGTACAGACACACAGACACTCAGACACATATACACACACAGACACACACACAGAGACACACGCACTAGTGTGTATGAATCTTTGAAAGTTCAATAGCAAAAAGTAAAATGAAAATGACAGCAAGTATTTAGTTACATGATTTTATACAAATTCAGTTCAACTATTTTCCATAACAGGGCAGTATATCAGTTCTAAAGAAATTAAGGGCAGTGGGACCGAGCAGTTCGCAGGAGTCCGAAAGCGAATACGAAGATGGTAAGTAAATAAACTTCACTATATCCCAATTAACACAGATGATTATAATTTCGTATGCAGCTTTATCTATCTGCAATTTAATTAGTCATCATTTCGGTATTTATGAGCTAAATTTCAGTTTTCAGTTTCAGACACAAGTGACAGATAATACAAAGCTAAATTTTATACATAGGAATCTGTGTCTATCAGCGTACAAAAGGTCGGTTTTATTTTGATGTAGTTGTTCCACAGTTCATTTTTCTTCATATCACTCTTAATTGTGAGTTGTCAGTCAGGTCAATTCGTCTTCACTTCCGATCAATGTTAGGCTACTAGGAATTGTCTCGCTTCAGAGTACGTGAATAATTGTCTCCCCTTCGCATGGTTGGAAATGGGTTAATTCACGTTTTAAGATAATTTTACACGTAATGGTAAAGCTATGTTCCAAGTAGATGCATATAAAACAGCATACACAACTATGAGAATGCTTTTATTTGTAAATATGTATGAACTGATGCGTTATGCAGTTTGGATGTCTCCCTATACTCGTCGCAAATACAATATTTTGAAAAGTATGCAAAAAAATTCCTTTCGACAAACGAGAATGCACAAATACATTAAAATTATCCGAAGAGTTAAATAAACTCACATATATATTGTGTTATTTTCCCCATTGTGATATTAAATTGATTGATAAGATGCTTTGACACTCATTTCAGTGTCGATGACTAAATATATGCTAGTAGATGTGTAAGCCAAAAATACCAACAAGAATTATATGTAAAATGTAACTTTTCTTTTACTTTGGGACGGGGTTATCTAAATGAAATGCTAATCTGTAAATCTTTACTTTATCTAAATGAATTGCTAATCCGTAAATCTTTACTTTCGGATGGTATTATCTACGTGAAATACTAATCCGTAAATTTTACTTTCGGACGGTATTATCTACGTGAAATACTAATCCGTAAATATTCCATATTTTTCACTTCCTAGAGAATTGTCCGCAGCAGTTTGATAAAGACTATAGTTTGGACATATTCCAACGCCATAATAAGGAAACCATTGAAGTTGAGTAACAAGTTCCTCGACTTAGACGGAACCCTGTACCACCAAAAGAAACACTTAACAAATGTTTTGAAGGAAAATGAGATAGATGATCTGTAAGAGGAAGATTTTGACGAAATGTCCTTTTGATTGACACAAATTGAAATACTGCAATGTGTCATTTGACTGGTGTGTTCCATAGTGCTTGGTCTAAAACACCACAGTAATCTCCATGTTGTCAAAGATTGTTTTTCTGACTGTTAAATAGCTGCCGTGCTAATCAATAATACGATTTCAAATATGTTTTCTTCTTTTATCAATCATTAATGCAGTCCTGTGCTACATAAATTATTTTACTAGATTTTTAAGAAAAAAGCAGTATTTTATGTGTTGTTCCTTTTGTATCCCTTTCCATTGACGGAGTCACATACAATAATGAAAGAAATAAAAACATTTTGTTGACATATTTCAAGCATCTTTCTCCGACTTTTATCAGACTTGTATCTCAGACGGCATAGAGAGAGATACAAACCGACACCCATCCCCCCACAATGCATGGACAAATGGGTCTTTAATGTTAATGCACAATTTCTTTTTAAATAATTGTTTCCTCCCGTTCTTAATTTGCTTTGCATTTGTTAAATTTTCTGAATAGCTCGCTGTTATGATTTATTGCTTGTCTTAATTTTCCTTTCTTAATTGGGCGTTGTGTTTTATTTGTTATTGTCCTTTATGAGGAGGCGTTATTGGATATCTCAACTAGTAAGCTGTCATGCAACCAATGCACATCATCAATGTCATCAAATGGATAACTCATCCAGTAACTTACCATGCAAACAATACACACCGTCAATGTCATCAAACAGATAACTCATCCAGTAACTTGCCATGCAACCAATACACATCGTCAATATCATCTACATATAACTCATCCAGTAACTTGCCATACAACCAATACACATCGTCAATGTCATCTACACATACCTCATCCAGTAATTTGCCATGCAACAAATACACATCGTCAGGGTCATCAAATGGATAACTCATCCATTAACTGCAACCAATACACATCGTCAATATCATCTACATATAACTCATCCAGTAATTTGCCATGCAACAAATACACATCGTCAGTGTCATCAAAAAGATAACTTATCCATTAACTAGCCATGCAACCAAAACACCTCGTCAATGTCATCTACACATACCTCATCCAGTAATTTGCCATGCAACCAGTACACATCGTTAATGTCATCAAACAGAAAACTCATCATATAGCATGCCATGCAACTAGTATATATCGTCACGTTACAAAAAAAGCAGTATTTTATGTGTTGTTCCTTTTGTATCCCTTTCTATCGACGGAGTCACATACAATAATAGCTGTATCACGAATGCCAACTCATGCTGGAGACGGTGAAGTCATATATTATGGTCTACTGTGTCAAATGATGCAGACAAATCAAGAAGGGTGAGGACTGTACTCTTTCCGCTATCCAAAGCAGAGAGAATGTCATTAACTACTTTTAGAAGAGTAGTTTCAGTACTGTGGCAAGGGCGATATGCAGATTGTACATTGCTAAAAAAATATACATCGTCAATGTCATCGAACACATGGGACATGTGGAATAAAGTTAGAATGACATCCTGGCATGAAAATCCCTTTGCCAAAATAATCTAAACCGGCGATATTTTTAATTTTGTTTTTATTATTTCATATTTGATACGGAATGTGTCCCTTAAACACCGTGACTATCATATGACGCTAAACGATTTGGCTAACGTCATTGTCAAACATATTAAATCAGATGTCTGGTTTATCAGTAAGAATTACATCCACATGAAATTGTTTACAATCTTTCATAACACAAATTTGGCCAAATTATTAAGATTTAACATGATGCAAATTTCAATAAAGTGTTTACCCTTGTTAGTGATTTGACTAAAAATCATGTCCTTTGCAGTAACATGTTCCATAGATTTTGGCTAATGTATTAATAAAGCATGTTGTAAAAGAGATGGGGGTTTTTTTTGGGGTGGGGTGTGTGTGTGTGTGGGGGGGCATTATTGCATTTATAGACCACAGCTGTAACTATTTGCAATTTCAAATATTGAAGTTAATTGTCTGTCTTCCTTACCTATAGAAGAGCAGGACGAGGAGAGTAAGGCAGCCATCATGCTTTCCATGAAACGCTTCGGAACGTGGAACTACACAGTTCTTCGGCGGAAGTGGAAAGAGCGAAAGGAACCTATGGCTTACAAGAATAACATTGAAATGGAGAAAAGATTGGTAAGCTTAACTGCATTGAAATAGGGCTTTAGGCTAAGCTATCCCGTTATCATACGCATTAAATTCTGATTGGAGGTTTTAAAGAAACAGGAACGTTATCTTTTGCAATCGTTAGGTTTATATACACCATACCATTTTAAACAGTATCAAGACGTACATTCGACCGATTCCTACAATGTTTTATATTCGATGTACTACATTCTTTAGTGTACTCCTTTTGAAAGGCCCACCATTTAATTCAAATAACTCCCAAACTGTTTCAGACATATTTATGAACTGGCACACATAATGGGTCAGTAATGTAGATGCACGACTGTTATTCATGATACTTTTGTTTAAATATTTTAGCATTTTCAGGTGTGTGTTTCTTTATTCATCCATCCATCGATCCATACTTCACATTCTTGTCTCTGGAGCGAGGCTTAAAAATCGTTAAATACATCTTTACGAAATTTAATACACCTATTATACTAATGGCCCATCCTAGATACACGTATTATACTAGTGGCCCATCCTAGATACACGTATTATACTAGTGGTTTAAGATATACTTGCCTATAGGGATCGTTCAGTTTCAATATTTATTGAGCTTTTGTTCATCGGTCTGTCCATCCATCCAGACCACCACATAATATAAAAGACTATTAAGTCTAGTAGTTTCTTTTACTTCTTAAACTTGAAACATTGCCAGCTTCAATATCATTAAGGCTTTGTCCATCTGTCTGCTAACCTATCAGTTCATTTTGCATCATATATATATATATATATATATATATATATATATATATATATATATATATATATATATATATATATATATATATATATATATATATATATATATATATATATATATTGTTTCGTATTCTCAAGGAGGAAACGTTACCTGGGTTCAGGAATACAAGAGAACGATTAGGTATTATTGATTATGACGGAATAATAGAGGAACATAAAGCCAAAGTGGCGAGACGAATGTCTATAGACATACAGGGACTCGCAAGGAACGCTACAGAAGATACCGCTAAAGAACAAGCTGATGACCTTAAAGATGACAAGGCGACCAAGTTGCCAAAAATCAGACGAACATCAAAGGTATTCTTCATTTTTCGTCTTTCGGATTATCATTACTTTGTAGCTTGTACCTGTAATAGAGTACAAGGTGTACACTTATTTGTAGTATATGTTAAATGTGTCTGAACCACTGAGTTTTACCATATTTAGAGATTGTCGGTATTTACATGTGCTATCATTGAATATTTTTCACCAAGGTTGGAAAATTTGTTAATATATTAATTTAGCTTGGGCAAATAAAAATTGCATTAATTATACCGACGGGAGAAATTTTGTGACTTTCCTTCCAATATGTGCACATAATGACGTCTATATGAACAAGCATATAACACAAAACTTTATCATTTAAATATTTATTTCAACACATATAATAAGGTACAGACCAGTCTTTCATGATTCTAGTCCATATTTAGGACTATACTGTATGTTTGCATCTTTGCCAAGGCCGCGGACAGGATTTGTGGCCTTAGGAAAAATAATCCAATAGGCCCCTATGAATTACAAATTGTGACGCGGTGGACCCCTCGGACTGTGGTGAGCCCCCGGGAATGTTTCCTAGTTGGTCTACCCTGTCCACTCCCGGAAACTTGCAACTTATCTTTAGTTGTTGTATACACGGGAATGAGCTATTTATTATACCAGTCATGGTACACCTTTAACAGTTGTGACTTGTATGGTTATTCTACAGACGGTGATAGAATATGTTTTTAGAAATCATATGAATATCCACTTTCTCACTTTATACTTGATTAAATCTATTCTGGTGTTCTTTTATCAACATGATTTTATTTCTCCCTTGTATTGAATCATATGATCTGATGCAGTGTTTTCGTATGGTCGCTGATTTGTGCCACGTGTCACCAACGCTGCAAGAAAAAGCGAAAAAGTGCCATAATCACGTGACAAAGAAACATTAGCGAGACAGGGACAGAGAGCCAATGGATACAACTGAGAACACACAACGACATAATGTTGAGTCCCTTTTTTTGGCTTTGTTTAGTCGCTTTGTTGCCCTATTGTTGTGTTAACACGGCGTTTGGTAGTTTTCTCGTGTTGGGGCTCTGTCACTTTGGCGTGTTATCGCTTTTTCGCCTTTCGGTTGGCATGCGCATTGGATATCGTCATGTACCGCCATTGTTTGCAGCAGCGTAAGGTCAAACTTTGTTGGTACAAGTAAAATAATATACCGGCAATTATAGGTAAAAATTTGTTAAATTTCAAAAATTGTGACTATATAATACTAGATCCCGTTTTACTCGCTGTTTCAGTAAAAAGCAAGAGTACACAGGCGGCATGAAAACAAAGTTAAAAAATGCAACCCAATATATAACATGCATAGCACAAGTCTACTGCAAAGCAAAAATGCTATAAAGCAACAAAGCTACAAAACCACAAAATGCCAACGCGAAAAAAAAAAGCGAAAAGGCAACAAGGCGACAAATTATGCAGACAAAATGACAAAAGAAGTCTTCAAAGGGACAAAATTAATTTTGTCATGTTGCCACCCAATTATTTTCCTTGGTATTGACATGCTTATTTTTCCACCGGCGCCTCTCGAGTTCTCACTTTATCGATCTATTTTGCCGCTGTTCTACTTTGTCACGTTGGCGCTTTACCAGACGACATGCTACAAACCAGCCACCATTTTCTCGTTCTTATCTAAGACAAACAAATGATTTTTATTTTTAAGCCGGGTCTTGAAGAGTTATCTCGCTTGACACTTGAATCCAATGAAATTTTAAAACTATCTGTTGTCAGCTCTGTCACTTTCAATACATTAATAAAGACCACATTAGCCAATGTCTCGATCCCACATAATCCGATGTCTCCATACAAGGATTACATGTTTTCGTGCCCTGCCTGGGCCTGCGTTATACACGGATCAAAATGGCAATATATTTTTCTGATTTGTAGTTGCTAACTTAAAATATTATTTCTCAAACCATTTCGTATTTGTATTTCTCATATAAATAACATTTTCAGTTTGATGCAAACTTTCAGTTAGAAACTGTGTGGGAAACTCGAGAACAAGCCGCTATGAAAATAAAAACTGACAAAAAAGAACAACAGGAGGTACCCGTTAATGGTTTTCTTTGGTTGGGTATTTTTTTATTGTTGCATTTGCAACACTTGTATCTCGTCAGTTATAATATAACAATAGTTCAACTTTAACCTCATTTTCGATTCAGTTTTAAAGCTATCTAATATGCACTAGGCAATTTTTGTAGGTCATTGTCATATTTAAAAAGCCTGTGGCCTTGATTAACATTTTTGACGCCAGATAGATGCTTCGATACACAGAATTATGCGGCTGTTTTAGTTTGATTTTATTCATTGTGTACACTGTTCAAGGGTGTCCTTGTTCTATTGTACATATTACAGCAATTATTTTCATTTGGGCGACTACTATTTTGACACGGAAAAAGGTAAATCTGGGAAACACAATAAGTGATATCCAAATTAAAAGATACAAACGTAAAACGCCTAACATATATTGTAACCAGCAGATAAGTAAAGTGTTATGCAATCCCAAGGTGCATCTGTAGGTATTATTCTCTCCCTATTACCTTGAAAGTGGAAGTCCAGGGCCACATACAAACTAACAACCCCTGGCCAGCAACTGCAAGATTTGGAAAGGTTTCGCACTGCAGATTGATATTTGTCGGCGTTTTTGAAAGAAACTGCAGAAATAAGATACTACTGATGATCAGGTCATCCAGTTTTAGATATAGTGAGTAATGAAAAAGTCATCTAGACATTACATATACCAATCTTCCCCTCATCCTCTCCGCCATATCCCCATTCCCCACCCGTCACTCCTGCAAAATGACCCTATGGTTCAGTTAATACTTTCGCTACATTTTGTTCTAATGCTATGAACAAAATATTTAATGAGGAAAATTCAGAGTATAAAAAAGCGCCTCTGTGCAGTTGTTTTTTCACATGTGTACCAATTCGGTTAAATTGCAGCAGCCGGTGTGTGTGTGTGTGTGTGTGTGTGTGTGTGTGTGTGTGACTGTGTTGTGTGTGTGTGTGTGTGTGTGTGTGTGTGTGTGTGTGTGTGTGTGAGCTGTCCCTTGTTTGCAGACAAACACAATCATTTGAGAATAGTGCTCCGGAAATGAAACAGTAAATGTCCTGGTATATTAGGTATTACCGACTCTGAGGTGTGGATTGGGGTTCTAGTTCAAATATTCTTTCACATAACTAATTTGTAAAGCCACTTACAGAACATTTCTCAAATAGACCCCTATGAATTACAAACTGTGACACAGTATTCATATAACAATTGTATGCGAATTTGTAGAAAACAGTTATGATAAGTTCATAATTTGTTATGATTAAATGAAATGATGGCTATTTCGTATGCTCCCAGTTTGCATTTGCTTGGCGTATAAGTGCAAATGTTTTGACGTTTTGGTCTCATCTTCAATCTTACCACTTTCTTACTTTGACATGCATTCTTGTTTACAACTCCGAAACCGTTCAGGAGGTTAGTCTAAATAAGTGTTGAAATTTGTTTTAATCCTTGAGCCGTTCGCAATGTTCACATAAAAGTCATACCAAACAATCACCCCCGTCTCTTGAACGAGTATTAAAGAGATGAGGCCCCGGGTGGCCGTGTGGTCTAATGCCCTGGGTGACCGAGTGGTCTGAGGTGTTTGCCTCTGTGTGTGTGTGTGTGTGTGTGTGTGTGTGTGTGATTTGGATTTTTAACATAGCTTTAACAATTTTCCAGTCATATCGCGAGGATATCTGCAATGTGTCAGTTTAAATTGATGTCTAGCACTGGGGCATCATTCCGTAGACATGTATCATTATATTCCACCCAGTCACATTTTCCTGACACCAGGCCGACCAGACCTAACACTAAATTGCAGCTGTTAGTACCATTTTTATCTCTTTGGTATGAAAAGGCCGTAGCTTGCCTTTACAGATCAATGATATCATCGTTGTCCGTAGGGAAAAAGATGCCAGTAGATTCTCGTGAGTCTGTGTTTCTTCCCAGGGATTTTCCCGGGTTCTTCCTGCAGCAAATATATTATCCACCCAGTACAGCCTATAGTATTTGCTGACAAATGGCGACAAACCCACAATAGCAGCAATGAAGCTTCCGGTGGGACGATGTTTATATATTCTCGCTTTTCTTTGACAATCAGAAAAATAGATGTGTATCAACAATGTTCAAAAGAACATGCATAGTTTCACCTTCGTGCCTATTTCCATCAAACAGAATTGACAGATATATTGATCTCTTAAGACAAGCAAACCCTATCACATCGATTATTTCATGTATAAAAGAGAAAGGGGATGGGAGGGGAGGAGAAGAGTGAGATATCAGTTGGCTTTATATTAAGTGCCTTAAATAAAAGATCACTCCAACCCTTTTAGATAAATTTAACTAAAAATGCAAGACAAAAAAGAGCATTAGTGTGGTAGCAAATTAAAGCAATCAATCCACCTAAAAAATGCTAAATTCTGTGCAAAACTTGTATATTTGTGAAGAGTTGAATTGACAGTTTCATAAATAGTCATACTATTCAAAGTCACTGTGCAATTGTTATAGCTGCTGAAATTGCAGCTGTTTGCGAACGTATCCATGCCAAACGTCTGAAACCTGAGTGAACTGTTGAATGTTTCGATCAGTAAAATTCATACCCAGCAAGATATTTTAGCCTTCTATATCTGCATATGAATTGATTTTTCAACAGTTTATGCTGGCTAGGATTTTGTATGTAGATTAGTATACAAAAACATATTTCGTTGTTGGCTTCTTACACAACATGGTTGCGGGTCAATGAGTGTGGTTTAACAGTTTCTTTAAGAACTTCGTTTTCAGATTTATATTTTGCTGACATCATCGGGTTATATGTCTGCATTCCACTCCTAATAATTTTTCTAAAAGATGATATATGCTGAGGGGATTTCGGCGATGCTAGCAGTGTTTTTCATGATCGTAATTGACAACCACAAGTGATTTTAAAAATGATTCAGTTTTGTTTTCCAAGTAGATGAAATGCATCCCTTTCAATTAATAGCAATCAAAGTCCTGGGATGGCTAGATGCTTTTGAAATGTTTGAAAGTAGAACCACCCTTTAAAACGTAACGTGATGGAGAAATCTGGAATATCATCTCTCTCTCTCTCTCTCTCTCTCTCTGGAATATTTTGATCGATTATACTTTCAGCTTTTAATTTTCAAATTGCTTTTTTATGTCGAAATATGCGCTGTAATTTGTAACATTAATTTAATGTGCATTATATTCTTATGTACACTGGATATGCAATTTTAGATATACTGCCTTCGTTGTTGAAGTAAACAAATTGACATCAGTTTACTATTGCGTTTCGTTTTACTATGATTCTCTGTGAATGGTCTGAAAAGTAGTGCCAGTGGGAGGAGTCAATGATATTATTTCATTATATACAGGTGTGAACCAAAGAAATTCAAAAGGGCACGGCCAGTCAGATTACATGAAATTGTGAAGACAAAAGAGGGACAAATGATAATATAGTTTCTATAAACGTTTTATGTACAATGAGAGAAATTTTGACTTTTGATTATGCATGCCTTAGTCTGCTTATTTTTCAATGCATTCAAGTTGTGTGCTCCCTTTGTTTGGATCATGTAGGAACAGTGTTCAAATTTGAACAACTTAATTTTGATTGGATGCGGTGGCTTGTCGCCGCATCCAATGAAATTCACAGACTCGAAGCACAGAAATATCGGCTCGATACGCCAAGGTATAGATAGGGTTATTATATCGGAGCCATCTCTAGCGAAGACGCGTAGCTCTCTTAATGACAATATCAATGTAAGGTACATGCTACTTCCTGTTCATAATCATTAGCCCATCCAATCAAAGGCCATAAGAACTTAGCGTATTATCCTGCGTCAGTCACCTTTCCTTCGGATTTTGACCAGGCTTGATATGTACGTTTAAGTCATCAAACTCCGAATAATTCGATTGTGAGTGACAACAATGCATATCAATATATTGTATCTGATTGCGCGAGCTTGTGGATATCCTTTAAACCATATTTCTGAACAGACTTTGATCCGACATTTTGCTATGTAAGCGTGTACGATCAAGATCACGGATCATTGGCGTAGCAACCTCTGAAGCAACCCCCGCAACTGTTGGCCGATGGGTTGGGATAGGGTGGGGCCAATATCATAGGTGGGTACTGCATATTTAAGTCTGTTGGTGTGGGGGCACATAGTTTCTTGCTCCGCCACTTTCATGGTTGAACGACATCACGCATATTAATGCAGTGATTTTGCATCTGACCATGTTCAGATTAACACCGTACCAGCCATATTTCTGAGCAGATCTTTACCAGACCTTGTCAGATTTGTTATGTACGTTTATATCACCAAGGTCGTGGATGAGTTTGATTGCGAGCAACACCTATGCGTTATAGTGAGGTGAAATTGCATCTGGCTGGCTGAGTTTGTTACCTTTCAGAGACCTTATTTCTAATGAGCTTTTCAATCTGAATTGGTATGTATGCCTTTATTATCCGAATCTTGTGAGTTATATTATTGTTTATGGTTCGTGTGAAGTGTTTAGAGATTCAGTTCTAGAGATTTTGAATTGAAACTTTGTGTCCACATGGTACAGTGCATGCAAATGCTTCCTATATTTTATTAGAGAAATGCAAGGAAAGGGACCATTGGTAAGGACAATTTAGAAACTTAGGTTTGGAGAATCGGAACATTCGTATCTCTTCCTGCTCGAGTCGAATCGTAGTGATATTTTCCAAATTTATACCTTTTTGGCGGACGAAGATACGGCTAGATGTGCGAATGTAGGACTTTTCCATCATCAAAGAAAAACCTGCAAATTTAATTTTTCATAATTACTTTCTTCAACTTTTAATGTAAAAAACGAAAGAATCGTTTAGTTCCAGTTTCCTCAAAATATTGTTTACGTTGCTGTTGTTCATGACACGTCATTGAGCTAATGTGATATCAGCGAAATTATGAATTAATAATTGCAATTCCATCAGTTGTTAAATGTAACGAAGATTTCATTTAGTCAGAATAAAGCCATGTGATTAGGTTAATCATCATTTAATTCTGTGACACCTGTCAAATTATGACTAAACAACAATTGAGGGCCATTTAAAACGGCTAATATTTGTTTTCAGTTTATTTAACTAACGCGCGACATCGTAAAGGCCGAGGACGTTGTTAGTAAGGTTTGGGTTTTGCATTTAAAGCATAAATTAGTTTACTTTTGAATGATACTTTAATAATAAAATTACATTTTTAAGACTAGCTTATAAAATACCAACAAATGATTTCAATCTTGAAGATGTGTTTGCAATTAAAATATTGTGTGTGGGAATTAACTAATACAGTGTAACCTCTAGCTTGAATAACTATGAACTTCTCAGACGAACATCAATAAATCCATCGAAATTTCTTTGATATTTAATTATTTGCAAGAAAACGATTTTAACTTGATGAGAACATATTCCTTGTTTTAACCATTTTCTAATGTTTACATTTATTTCAAGGTATTGCAAAGAACGTGATCACATCTGAATTTCTTTAATATTTTGAAGCAACTTTTAGATGTTTGTTTAAATAAAAATAGAATATATCTTAAGATTGTTACAAATATATTTATTCCCTCTTTCAGTAAACAAGTGAATTTGCATTCACAAGGTGATATATCAGTGGTCACATAAGTTATGTCAGGCTCACTTGGTGTTCATGTTTTTGGAATTGCTTTACATAATTATGTCGGTCTCATGTTGGCTCGCATTCTCCTATTGTGCATAATGTTAACCGTCTCAAATTCGGTTTCCGGTACCTAATTTTAGAATCTAAATGCTACAAACTTCGACTGTATTTAAAGGAGAAAAGACTTTTTATGCGTGAGAACATTTAAGTTGATATAACTAGGTTTCGATATAAATAACTTTCCTTCTATCCAACATTGATTTCCAATAAAAATGACGTGAACGAAACACAATTTTTTGGGCAAGGATCAACGTATATACATGTTGAATTTTTTCCGTACATAGAGTATGTTCCTTTCTTGTTCTCTTGACGTAAAGTGCTTACCAGTACAAATTCGTTTCATAATATCTGTTTATCACGCATTTCTTCTTCATTGAAGAACATTTATACGATAAGTTTTTTTTTTTTTACTCTTCAGCGTTTGCGTTTTGTTATATGTTAACATGTCATAATTGTTCGTGGCAGAAGTTTATACCTGAATTGTATTAATGTGTATAGCACATGCCCTTTTGTTACGGTTGCAATAGTTTGCTAAATGAAGATTGAGTCTTGTCACTTATATGTTTTGAACAGAGGGGACGGACGCAAGGAAAGGTAAATTTGATACTCCAGAATATTTGTATGCAAATGAATGGTTTGAGCCTTTAAATATGACATAATAGTTAAATATATGTCAATTTGTTTTGTGCATTTTTTGGTGTTGAAAATAATTCGATTTGCTGTGATTTTTTCCAAGCGTTCTGAAAAGAATTTAACCTTTAAATATCTTATGAAAAGTTCAACTAACGTTTTGAATCTTTTGTTATTTTCTTTTACCAATGTGCATGTGATACCGATTTAAATCCGTTTAAATTGACTTAATGTACATGCTTACAACACCATTTAAATGGGTATGAAATTTACTTATGTACATGCTTACAACACAATTTAAATGCGTATAAAATTTAATTATGTACATGCTTACAACACAATTTAAATGCGTATGAAATTTACTTATGTACATGCTTACAACACAATTTAAGTGCGTATGAAATTTACTTATGTACATGCTTACAACACAATTTAAATGCGTATGAAATTTACTTATGTACATGCTTACAACACAATTTAAATGCGTATAAATTTGACTTCATGTGCATGTCTATCACGCAAATATCATAGCGTTTAGGATCTTCGCTTTAGTAGAACTACATTAGAAGAATAAACGCTTACTAAATGTGCATAGTTTTTGCTTAATAAAAATATAGTGATTTTGTTCATTTATTCATTATAAATGGAGCAATATTTTTGTCTAAAATATCCTTAATAGATGCTTCTTCTTTAAGGATTTCTTAAAAAAGTTATTTATTTTGTTAAAACTACATTATTCAATGAACTGAAAATAAAACTGCAGTATCCTTTTATTTAGCAGAATGCCCCCAAATCCCCATTTTTCATGTAAATGTTTTGCATACAGAATGGTAGGTAAACATTGGTACCATTATAAGACGTACTTTACAATTGTGCAATTAACAAAACAATTAACAAGGCAATTAACAATACAGTTTACAAAGCAATTTAATGACAATTCCCACGACAGTATAATAGAGAACTGGCAAAACAATTTACAATTTATGGTTTTGTTTCACTTTCCACTTATTTCACCATTCTTCTCTTTTTCAGAGAGAAAATAATTTTCTTAATTGACAAATAAATATTTTTGAGTGATCTCGCTTGTGAACAACTTATCGCTCATTTAAAAACTAAGGGGGATAATCATTGCAAATTATGATTTTACACTTAAAAAGAAATTTAAGTTATCAGTACGTAATACAGTTTGAACTATAAAAAAGTAATACTTGTTTAGTAGTATATGAAAACTCTATATGGGCCGCCTGGAGAAACTTTCTTTCTCCCAAAGTTTTAATGTTTTGAGTAATAGGACAGGGACAAAAATATTTCTTTCGTCGTGATTCGATCTAGGATATTCTGCATCGCATTAAGGCACAAGTACCATGGAACTTTATAAGTCCAGATATTGTATTAAAGTGGTTTGTGTATCGGAATGTCACGCAGGTGATCCTCAATTTGAATATTGACACCAGGAACACTTTGCGTGCTTTCCTTTATATTTGGGAAAATATAACACAATCAATGCAGGATTTTCTGTTATGCAAAGAATCAACCACTCTGATATTCACAAAAAATCACATTTTGACTAATTATTTCTTTTTCATGAATTCAAGAAATATGACACGAAAGGTTAGAATATATTTACATTTCTTTGTCCTTTCTAACGTTGGGCAAGTTTATTTCAAACGATAAGCATATGAAACATATTGTTTTGTGTAAAAATTAGAACATTCTCATCGTAAAACTTAAATGAGTGAAAATCGATATCAATATTGTTTAAAATCTTTCTTTTTAAAAATTGTCATTGCCACTCGTTCCTGGTAAAAAAATAAGTAGATTTTGTTTATTAATGCAGTTCCACTTTGAATTTTAGGGTGCATATTTAGCTTCCATGCCAGGAAAATCAAAGTCGAAACGGAAAGAGGATATTCATGCTGAATTATTAAAAAAACAGCT
This sequence comes from Sinohyriopsis cumingii, assembly GCA_028554795.2. NCBI lineage: Eukaryota > Metazoa > Mollusca > Bivalvia > Unionida > Unionidae > Sinohyriopsis > Sinohyriopsis cumingii. The sequence goes on along the minus strand of CM068826.1, from coordinate 49,284,371 downwards.
CGGTAAGTAATGAGAACTGTCTACTGTAAGTCACTTATTTTTCCCGATATACTATTTAGCAAGCGTGTGTCTTTGGACTGATTAGAAAATTAAAGAAATTGCAATTAGCAGACACTGAGCTACATTTGAACAAGATGACCGTTTATTTATTTTTTTTATCTTTTTTTGTTGTTGTCGTTTCATTATTAATCGCGAAAGATGAGTCTCCACTTTTTCGCAGACATGTTGTGTGAAATGAAATTGACTTGCACATGTTTGTGTTGCACTGAAAGTGGATTTATTCCTGGACAGGTATCACATATATTAGGAAAAAAGGTTAAATCAGGAAAAAAAATAAAAACTAGGAACCATTGTATTATTATATGAATGACTTTGATGTGATTCGTTAGTCTGTCTCAGAACGTTACCATAGTATTTTCATTTTTTTTTCACCTACTGATTAAAGAATGACCAATAGAGGCAGACATTTAACACTAATGTTCGATGACGAGAAGGGCCTATGCGATTGCCTGTCGTCTATCGTTAGCATGAGTTTTTATATTTATAGAACTTGTAATCTGCCAGGATGATTCCGATGGAGCATTATACCACACTCATCCCACGTTAGCATGGTCGCCACGACAACGTGCTTTAAAATCGTGTTTTTCACTTCTCTGGAATGGATGGTTGTATTCATATAAATGTTCCTAAATGAAAAGGTTGTCGATTTGATATCCATCATGTCCGCAGTGGAACCATCTTGAAAATCTTGTTATCGCTATGATACAGGCTTCTTGTGCCGTCTTGAAGTTTTTGAATGAAAATGCTGCCAGTCTGGCTTTCAATTTGCCATCTTGAAAACTTGAAGGTTTTGAATGAAAATGCTGCTAGACTGATTTTCAATTTGCCATCTTGAAAATAGTGTTATCGCTCTTCCACCTGAACAGATGATCATATTGGGATAGGGGTTCAGCTGCAAAGCTTGATATGATATAAACTGTATTTGCTTCTAAATGAAAATAATAGCAATTTTACTTCCGACATGGACTGTGTATGTTGCAAATTTTGTAATTAGAAATCCTTCTAAACGGATTAACGTGTCGACTTTGGGTTTTCACTACATGACTTCTTACTATACCTAGCTGGTCGTATATCACAATGACTCCGATCATACTGGCCATCATGATTATCAACTTAACAACTTTTAAGGCTATCTCTCTTGTACATTTGATAATTTCGACATGGGAATTTTCACTTAAACATCTCCAAATTTCATTAGTTCTGTTTGAAAAGTGTACCAATCTGAGATCATAAAAGGGACGCAACTGATACCATCTTAATAATCTTTTTCTTGCTACTCCTTTCGAACGCTGTATGAATTTTTCGTTCTTGATGATTGGTGCATAGGATTATGGTTCTAAATTGAATGAAACACAATCATTTATATATTCATAACTTTAAAGAAAATGAAAAGAATTAGAACACTTAATTAGTCAATTGGCAATAAAATTTGTTGATTGTAAAAGTTCCCTTTTTCATTGAAGTCTACGTTGTTACATCTCCAATTCGTGTTTATTTATACGATCTGTGTATATTGGAAAAATAGTAAATAGCCCTTTCTTATCTTATTTATTTTCTGGTTTGAATAAATATTATTCAAAGTCTAATATAAACTCATATCTGGTAATGTTGACGCTATACAGTATTATATTCATATAAAAGTATCACATAATAGTATCACATAACAGCATCGCACGATTGTTTAAATTTCATGAATTGTATTTGATTTTGACGTTTAATTTTATTGCTCATCACATTTCACAGTTGCCATGTTTTTGCAAAACGAGCAGGATAAGCTTTTAAAGTTTAACAATGGAACTGAGTTAAGAAAACGTATCGTGTTTTTTATCAATCATATTTTAACAAATACTTTGGTAACAGAGTACGACAAAAAGATGCGCGATGATGCCAACGTGACTGTGGGACGGAAAACTATCACGAATGAGCTTGATAACAAACCAATCAAGGACCTACAATTAACAGAGGCCGACCTCAAGCCCATGTTTGTCCTGGTGCAGGTGCTAGAGCGAGGCCAGTACTTTGTAAGTCATGCATTATGTATGATACATTCGTAATAATGGATATAAGAAGCTGTCAGTCTGTTGTTTTGTAACTCTTTTGAAATTAGGAATATTTCAGTGGTCACTTATATTTCGTCTTTTGACATAATGTCAGAAACGAAAAATATACAGATTCACAAAGCAATGGCACATCGGCAAACCCCGACAAGTTATGACATCTGAGAAAATCGGTCCACGGATAATACAAATTGCTCGTGTGTTGCACCCTTAAACGGTCTATATGTTTTATATTTAATAATAATAATAATAATAATAATAATAATAATAATAATAATAATAATGTTCGTTTAAACATATAATCAGGAAGACAGTAATCAATAATATTAGAGACAACTTTAATGAGCTAAGAAATGGCAAATAGATGAGACATATTGCATCAGAGATGTCAATTAACGCCCAGAAGGCTAGAAACTTTTTTTAACCTGATGTCTGCTTTAAACATTATCTAAAGAGATAATGAGATTCTTTGTCAAACAGTTTGGTTACGACACATAAATACATTGCTGCCTGCGTGTTAATTTTTGTACATAATATTTTAGCACCAGTGTATAATGTGTTGGTAGTGTTTGCCTGTCCGTCCTTCCCAAGAATCTTAATAATTAAATTCATCAAAAACGCTCAACGTGCACAAACGAAATGGTTAGGCATGCTTATTTGTATATATAAATAACCTAATGTTAGGCATACTTATATATATATATATATATATATATATATATATATATATATATATATATATATATATATATATATATATATATATATAACCGGATGTTAGGCATACTTATTTATATATATAAATAACCTGATGTTAAGGTATACCTGTCTGTATATATAACTAACCTGATGTTAAGACATACTTGTTTGTATCAATAAATAATCTGATGGTAAGGCATTTATGTTTATATATATAAATAACCTGATGTTAAGGTATACCTGTCTGTATATATACATAACCTGATGTTAGGCATACTTATTTATATATATAAATAACCTGCATTTAAGGCATACTTGTTTGTATATATAACTAACCTGATGTTAAGGCATACTTGTTTGAATCTATATATAATCTGATGGTAAGGCATTTATGTTTATATATATAAATAACCTGATGTTAAGGTATACTTGTCTGTATATATACATAACCTGATGTTAAAGCATATTTGTTTGTATATATAGATAACCTTATGTTAAGGCGTTTATGTTTGTATATGTAAATAACTTGATGTTAAGGCATATCTTTTAGCATATATAAATAATCTAATGTTAAGGCATATTTGTTTGTATATGTAAATAACCTTATTCTATTTTTGCCCACTACAGCAACTTTTCCGTTTCTCTTTATTTTACGCTGCTTTTTCAGATTTTTTATAAGGCTTACCGTGACTTCGTTTGACAAATAACCTTGTTGGTACGAATAAGCAGAAAAAGTACTTCAGATACACAAATTTATGATAACCTTATTAGATACTGAGGTCATTACAGCAACTGAACTTTTTTTTGGATAATTTTTAAAAAATTGCTGAAACATTTTAAGGACAAATCATAGCAAAATCAAGCAATAGTCAATTGAGGTAGACCAAAAAATGTTGATACGCGGTTTTGTATGCTTATATAAGTGATATGTATTTTTTTTACTTGGATGTAGTAATAGTGCTATTTACAATTATGGACTTAGACCTTTTGTTCTGCATGTGGGGGGCATCCGTGCATTACAAACACAGATCTTTATTTTATTAGAGAATAGACTCGAAATTATTGCTTTCTTGTCAGAAATATAAAAAAATCTACAGTCACATAATATGTACATATAGCGTATTTCTGATTCATTATCCATATATGTTTAGTCTCTACATTTGATGCACTTCATTTTCAGGGTGTATCCAGTCTTGTATTTCCTGACCAGCCAAGCTTTAGTGTTGTTAGCAATGGTTCTGAATGTATTATGATATCGAAAAAACTATTCCTGGAAAAAGCCAATGACGCAGTTATGATGAATTTACGTGAGATCGTAAGCCCTATACTGTATTAGCTAGACACTAAGTATTTTGCTATGTAATAATTTCACATTGTCTGCTAAAATGAGACCACTCCTATACAGTACCTCATATAGAGGTGTGAAGATCAATAAATAGTCAAATAATGCAGAAGTGTTGAAAGGAAAAACTGGAAATATGAAGGAATAGATTTTACAGGAAAATAAATTTCCTTCTTTCGTCGTGCATTAATGCTACATTGGACAAGACACATAGGAATTGGATTAATTTTTAATTATACACGAAATTGCAATGTTGTTAAAATGACAGATCGAACGGAATTAGGTTTCATATAGCATTTTATCATTTGAGAAAGTAAACATCATCCAAAGTTTACAATCAATCCGATATAGGAACAATTTAAATTGTAAATTTTAATTTTACGTGAATAAAAAAAGAAATGTTCCAATTTGGAGCACATTTGTCGTATTCATGTCAAAGTCTATAATTGACTGTACCTTTCAGGAATCTCCATATCCCGGTGATGACGAATTACAAAGCGGCCTTCAGGATTACGTTGACTGGCAGTCAGTTCGATCCAAGATTTACCAAAGGCTTGTGAAAGACAAAATCACGAGGAACATTAAACGCAGTGACTTTGTCCCTCAGTATCTTGGACAATATTGCTTTAGGACAGGACCAATATGGCATTAATATCTACAACAATTTCAGGAAATAACCAATAGGCAATTTTGCGTCTAAAGGACGAAACCGTGTACCGATGAACATTTTTCTTCTAATATGTGAGACAAATATTTCTGAAGGTGGGCGTAGACGAGTTACGCTGTCATAACGCGAGTCACTAATAAGTGGGGTTTATTTCCATAACGAAACTTCACTATCGGATATTGATAAACTTGTACAGGCAATTCTCAGCTAAACCACACGGATGTCAAAGAATTTATATATATATATATATATATATATATATATATATATATATATATATATATATATATATATATATATATATATATATATATAAATATATATATATATTTGCGTGTTCAGCATTGTTGGACGAGGTGTATGAATGTGGCCATGTCCCTGCAGATAACCATTTTTTTCCGGGCCGCACAAATGAAATGATTGCATTTCGCGTTGAGTGTGTATTAACCAAAATCATACGATTCTTTTACATTCTCCTGTCTCACATAAAACAATTAATTTTCGTTGGAGAGAAATAAAATGTGCTCTCTGGCCCTAATACATCTTATTTATTCAGCGCTTTAGAAATAATGATGCACGCAAAGGGGATTTCATTTTAACTCAACTGCTTCTCTATGACTGATGTGTATTCTCATTTACGTATATATCAGAATACGTTTCGGAATCTGAGAAACTTATTTTAATTACTTTTCAAACATCTTTATTCCTCGGAACAATTCCTCATACTGAACGATTCCCTAAAGTTGTTATTTCACAACATATCTTAAAAGCTGACTCTTACGAGACGCTCATCTATGTGATAGCAGCTGGTTGGCAGCGCGAGCCGACCCTGAAAAGGAATAAGTTAAGTCAAGCTACCGCACCGGCCTTCACCAAAGATAGCTTAAATTGCATCTAAGCATTTAAAGGTTTCTCTTGTTTTATGTAAGAATACGATCATACGTGGGGTTTTTTTTCCGGTATCAACGTTTGCAGAATCCATTGGGTGTGGAAATCCTCGCCCCTCAATCTCCGGATATGGTATGGCAATCGTTTATTCCAGAAAATGTCAGATTTGTAGTGGCGTACTAAATGGCGCCTAGGGCGACGATGATGCCCCAAGACCTTTGGCGCCCGAGGCTACCACTGCGTCCGGCCCCCCCGCCCCCCGTCATCGTTAGCAAGCTACTGCATTGGAACCTGACCAAAAGTTTCAACATCCTTTATTTATTTTATTGGCTTAAATTGTGATCAGTGAAAGAATCAGCATTGTTGTATTTTATTAGCTTTTTCATGTTGCAACGGTATCATTACTACTGACTTCAGACAAACGAAGTGTTCACAGCGATTCTGAAAATTTGTAATATTTTCCACTCCAAATATCACGTGTAAATTATTGTGATGTTTGAAGATATTTTTTTTTCTAAAGGGATTAAGAATTCTAATTCATTACATTTTTCAAGTATCTATTAAAGGCTATCTCTCGGTAGAGATATCATGACAAGTTGTTTAATTTTTTGTCCAAGGAAGCGTACACAATTTGACTAAGCAGCTGTCTGGTCTGGTTTGACCGATATCTCCAATACAATTTAAACAAAGAAAAGAAAATCAATTTAAATGCAGAGGATGGATTCTACTGGTAATCGAAGTGCAGAAGTACCCAAAGCCGTCAAGACCGATAAGAGGTTGCACATAATTTTTTGTGATATCTAACGCAGGTTAACAGCTGCGAAACAGATTTGCCGTTGATCTCTATGCATAAAACAGGCTTCGTATTCGTAGCCATGTAAACGTTCTCAGACAATTGTGACGTTGTTTGTATCCGGGCTGATCATCAACGTATCATGCTAGATAAATATAGATAAGGTATCTTAACTGAGCATAACATTGTGAGTTTATTATTTTTCAAAATGTTGGGAGTTATAGTACGAACCCAAGTTAATCTGCAGTGCTATGTCGACATCAGCAGATTACTATGTTTTGTATAAATTTCATATGAGTCTCACTTACTGCCTTAACAAAATAAAATAAAGTCTTTTAAACATATGCATTTGTGCTGTCAAATGATATGCAAGTTGACAAAACCTTTAGTGTTTCTTTATTTAACTTCAATACATATATATAGTCCTCTAATCTGAATGTATGATGTACCTCACAAAGATGTAACTGCTGCATGGTGGGTATTGTTGACAGCAAAAACATCTACACAGCCCCGGTTATACGAATTAAGCGATTTTCCATTTCGGTGTAAACAAGGTATACAATTGCCAGTTGACCATAGTTCATTTAAATACTCCTGAAACTAGTGTGTAAAAGGTTGTATAGACAACTTGCTTTAAAAAAAAGACAACTTAATTTCTTTTAACCATAAACAAAGTAGAGTCTAAATTCTTATATCATTATAAGGGCTGTAGTTCTAGTCTGAATGTTGGTTTTCGTCACGTCTTTAGTTGACACTAACTCTTACATCAAGACATGGGTCAAGTCAGTGTGGACTGGATCCTTTTGTCACGTCTTTAGTTGACACTAACTCTTACATCAAGACATGGGTCAAGTCAGTGTGGACTGGATCCTTTTGTCACGTCTTTAGTTGACACTACCTCTTACATCAAGACATGGGTCAAGTCAGTGTGGACTGGATCCTTTTGTCATGTCTTTAGTTGACACTACCTCTTACATCAAGACATGGGTCAAGTCAGTGTGGACTGGATACTTTTGTCATGTCTTTAGTTGACACTACCTCTTACATCAAGACATGGGTCAAGTCAGTGTGGACTGGATCCTTTTGTCATGTCTTTAGTTGACACTACCTCTTACATCAAGACATGGGTCAAGTCAGTGTGGACTGGATCCTTTTTTCATGTCTTTTGCTGACAACATACGTCTTACATCATAATATAGTTCATCATGGATGACATGTAACAAGCTGCAGATGAATGATGATAAAACTGAGGCCATTCTGATCACAACACAAAGACTTTCGCATTCACATCCTTTACCTCAAACAATAAATATCAGCAACGCCAACATTAAATTCACACAATCAGTACGAAACCTAGGTGTTACTCTGGACAGTACTCTCACATTGCACCAACATGTCATGAACATATGCAAGGCTGCATATCTTGAGCTGAGACGCATCAGCTCAGTTCGCAAATATCTTTCAGTTGATGCCATTAAAACACTTGTGTGTTCATTAGTACTTTCAAGACTGGACTATTGTAACTAAATTTTGTCTGGTTCATCTCAATATCTGCTCCAGAAAAAGTTCAAAACACAGCTGCTCGGATCATACTTAGAGTACCACGATCAGAGCACACCTCCCCGCTGCTCTGTACCACTAGCTATCCATTCGATCCAGAATCAAACACAAAATTTGTTCTCTGCTACGTTTCACTGTCGGACTCTAGTCTTTTGCATACCAGGGCCCAGTAACGTGGAATGAACTGCCCACTGAACTTAGACACAAAGACACAGTGATCACATTCAAGAGGGCTCTCAAAACTCACTTATTTCGACTGCAAGAACAAACTTAAAGACCTAATAATGTTTCCTACCTGAAATATTCTCAGCATGTTTTTTTTTTTTTTTTTAATGTTTTTGTAATTTCATGGTGTTTGATTTTATAATAATATTATTATATGTTTTTTTTTTATCTTACAGGTGTTGTCTAATGTTGTAAAGCGCTTAGAGCTTCTAAAGATTAGGCGCTTTACAAAGTCATTATTATTATTATTATTATTATTATTATTATTATTATGTCAGTGTGGACTGGATCCTTTTCGTTCATGTCTTTTGTTGTACATCATGGAATCGGTCCAGTCACTGTGAACTGGATCCGTTTCTTACGTGCCTTTTGCTGACACCATACCTATGTTCAATATCCTCGTGACAATAATGCACCTGTTGCAAATTATTCATACTGTTTTCAGTTAATTATCTGTCTAGACCCTAATAGTCACATTTTTTAATGGGTTTGACGTACAATCGTGACTCAAAGCTACAGTAATGTTTATTTTTGTAACACATTTTAAGCCAATAACAAAAGGTTTAGATAGGTATTGAAAATACGATGCCGAAGTGTCCTTGATAGAAGAATAAAAATGTAATAAAACGTGGCTTATAAAACTTAACATTTACCGATGCTTTAATAAAACATTATAAAAGAGCATCTTCGACTCAAAGTTGTTAAAAAGTTAATTATGGTACTTTGAGCTTACTTTTGACCATGCAGTTGTTTATAAAATTTTAACAAATTTGCTTTCCAGGGTATTGCAAGCATGAGACCTAATTCATTCTAATTCACAAAGGTAACGCGAAACCGTAGTTCATATATATTTCTGTTTTCAAAGTATTATGTAGTTTTTCATGCAACTCATATTGAAATATAAAGCAAATTATCCTGCTAGCTTTCTTGCTGAATCCATGGTAGTACTGTAGATCCTAATTTAGGGTGTTATTGTGATGATTTGTATTTAAATTAGGCATTTGTTGTTCTCAAGGTTGTTGTTCTTCCTTGTATGAAAGAATTCGACAACTTTATGAGATATAAAATGCTCCTATATTAAGATTAGTGGATTTATACTGAGCATAAAATTTAACTCAAAGAAACCAGGCACAAATGCACTATAGGTTTATTCATGTGACTGTTATTTCCAAAATGAGGTTATTTCCAAAACGAGGTGAAACGGAACTTTCGTGTAAAGCAGCGTATTATTGAAGAGGCTAATCGGTGTTTCTTAAGGATTAAATCGTATCAGTGTCTATATATTTAAGATGAGGGTCTACCACATAATATTTGCACAAGTAATAAACGTGTACACTTGTCAACTAAAATCTTACAGACGTCCTTTGAAAACGTAACAAGGAGTACGCACTGTGGTCTAATTCTTAGTAAACAAAATGAAAAAAAAAAAAAAAATGTGCAAGAGACCAGTAAAGTCTTTCGTTAACATTCAGTTATATAGCCCTCTAGGACAGTGCTGTCCAACCCGCGGCCGGCCCGCATTTTAAATGGCCCGCAAGAGCTCGAGCAGTTGTATAGTCGTTGCATTTCACTTTTCTGATGCGGTCTTCGGCTTCAAGAAAAACATTTATCAGTGGCCCATGGTGTCAAAAAGGTTGGACAGCACTGTTCTAGGAGATTGTTGATAGAGTTAGATCTCTCGGAGTTACACAAGTGTTTGGTAGCTACAACGGATCCTTTGATATGCTTTGCTTGTTTTATTTTTCTTTCTTTCAACAATTAGGTTTTGAATTTATAAACTTTTCAAGTACACAATTCACACATTTATTACAGATTCAGTTGCAGTAATTGTAATTCTGTGAAATACAAAGGCTGGAAACTCTGCAGTAATATTTTAAAGGAAACGGAATCCATTATCGTGCTGCATTTTGGGTCAATTTTTCACTTTTTACCCCCGTAAAGCTAAGCAAACTATAGAAAATTATCCATGGATGTCAAAAACATAAAGGACAGATCGGATAAACAGATAGAAAAATAACATATTTCATACACGAATTCCTAAATTAAATGCATGTGAAAAGAAAGATGAAAATTGTCTGCAGTATGAATGTTACGAGGCACAAATTAAATTGCTGTCACCAAATATCGTCTCAGTGAGATTTGTAACTCCCTTGAAGATCGGATTTCTTGTCACTAACATTAAAAACAAATCATGCTCTGGAAGCAATATTTGATTAGTTTATCACTGGAAGAATCGGATGGACTGATGATCAAACTTGAGACTCCCTACCTGACACATGCATTACTTCTGTTATTGGAATTTTCTTTCAAGAAAATGGTGCAGTTCATGTTACATACTGTAAAACTCATAATCAGACGTCACTTTATGCCTTGCACGGAGGAACGTGAATTTTGTATATGTGCAATGTTCTAAGATTTTAAGCAAGCGTATAGAGAAAGAACATCATATAAAACAAGATGATGCCAGTTTAGAAATTATGCATTTAATATCGCAGCTGAATTATCTATGACATTCATGGCGTGTTATTGTATAGGCTAGAATCGATTCTCAGCATTCGAAGAATTCTTGTGGTCGTTAAGACAATATTTTTAAGGGAATTCAGTTCTGTAATTGTCCATGGAAAGCAGCCTATTCCACGCAATAAATTGTCACAATGCATACGTGTTTTATCTTTTGTGTGAAGAGTCAATTACATCACGTAAAGTTTGTGGTATCGAAAGAAGGTTGATGATAATAGATTGGGACATATGTCTAATGTTTATTGACACTCGGACCTTGATCGTCCTCGAAACGCCACACATCTTGGAATATGTAATCAGGACGGTTCGTTTTGTTGAATATAGCATGTACTAACAACTACTACATACACCACAAATAACTGTGTGTGTGTGTGTGTGTGTTTTATAGTGATGTCTAGCACATGTGGCATCATGTCCCACCCAGTCATATTATCATGAAACCAGGCCGACCGGAATGCTATAACCACTAGGCCACCAAATAACTTTTTAATGAAATATTAAAACTTGGTTTTAGTTTTATAATATATATCTGGTATTTAACGCAAGTATTTTTTCCAAAGTCAAAACGGTTTTGTTAAACAGTACATACACAACACTGTATACTGGGACGTGTTTTCTTACGAGTAGGCGGAAAGTTTGACATGTCGTAGGGATACATCGAGGTCGTTTGGTTAAGACATGTAGGGATACATCGAGGTTGGTTGGTAAAGACATGTCGCAGGGAAAAATCGAGGTCGTTTGGTTAACACATGTCGTATTCAAATGTCGGATAAAGGAGACTAAGTAGAAGAAAAAAAAACGAATGTTATTTTATATTTATTGCATGCCCGCCCCCCCCTCCCCGCCCCCTTCCTCTTTCTAAATATTTTTCGTTTTACTGGTTGAACAAAATTCAAAACGAACTGGGATTTATGAAAGGTCGATTCGTCTCTTCAAAATTTAAACTTCGATTAACTGCATCTAAAAGTATCTACTAGCGGACGATAAAAAGGCACACAAGTAGGTTGAATCTAGGTGACTGATATTGAAATACGAATTGAACCCCAGATAAAGCACGTAAGAATAAATAGCCATGTTATAAACAAGTAGAGGTGGAACTATTGATTACTGAATTTAGCAAACATACCCTTGGGGTTTTAGCGTGAGCCATTTTTTAAATAAGGATATGCTTCGAGAGAAAAAATTGTGGAAAAAAAAAGATTACGAAAAGGTTTCTTGAGAAATGGACAAGAAAGAAAAAAATAGAAGAAGGAACTTCTGCACGAAAACAGGTATTTGCTTTGCTTAATATTTATTAGCAGAAGGGCGATTATAAATATCGAAGATGTGAACTGTTCATTCAAATGTAGAACACCCTTGTAGAATACAGAACCCAATAATCTCACACTTAGCAAGTTAATTCATGTCTTGTTGTTTAAATTCTATTAATCTTTAGTGATTTATCCACCATCTGTTAAATAACATGAAAGAGAATGTTTTCATTTCTTGATACGTTACCGAGACACAAGTCAAACTTAAAGAGTCCGTCTCGTGTTACCGCATTTACATATACCGTCTCATGTTGCCATACTTATAAAATAAATCAGCCCTAGACCTGCAGTGATGTGGACTAGCGGATTAGGGGATGAGATCGCCTATTCATTGAAACATGCAAACATGTGCTGACAGTTTTGCCTGTAAACATCGGTGTACATTTTATATACATAACGGTATTTATAGCGACTGTTGAGCTACCGTAGGCTGAAGGGTTCCTTTGCCGATATGTACATAATATTTCCGGATCAAATACTATAATTGGTGACTTGTAAATGCACGTGGAATAACATAACCCTGTCATGTGTCCATTTTTAATTTCACGCCAGATATGGCTGTTGCCAAAGACTGGTAAGTGTCAATTTGATTAAAATTAAATATCCGCTGTCTTAGGTTGACATCTGGCTGCGCCCGCGTAGGGGTCATATTCTGGTGAGCTGTGTTGTTACCATAATCGCTAAGTTTATCAGCCAGTTATAAGAAGTCTTATATCTTCGCGTTTTGGAGACTGCATTATAGTTGAAGAGCATCAATGTGTGCCGAACGATTTTATTCACTTTCTGATTTCTGAAAGCTGCATTTCCATTGGTTAATTCAAAGGTCATCAGAACACGACCCATAAGCGGTCGCTGTCAGATCTTCAAGTAGGACAGTGGAGATCTAATTTTAATCCGATTGCGTAAAGTGTCTAAACTGTACCTAGGTGTAGTACGGAAATATCTGCATGCAGCAAAATTGCTTGTTTTAATAAACAGGTCACATTAGACCATATCGTCCATCAGTATTAATGCATATGGGTGGGTGGGTGGGGTGGGGTTGATTTATCGGACTAGAATAACTCGTGATTTTACCAATGAAATTAGTGAAATAAGTGATTGTTATTACATATGTAAGCTGTTCAAATACAGAAATTCGTTTTATGAGTTAAGATGAAGTTCGTATCGGATAGGTTGAAATGTTAAGCAATTTCCTTTTTTAGTTATATTTTGGGATTTTTAAAAAAAAAATCTCAGCCAATTGAAAGTTATATACCAAAAATATAATTATCATAGTCGTTCGATCATGATTGCAAGATAGTAAAGTAAAGTAATTTGATTTAAAGTCGGCACATATATACAATACAACCAGTAACATGAGCTCTTATTAGCTCAATCAAACGACTGTTACTTATTTATAAAACATACATGTAAAAACATCAAACGCACACTGATTAAAGCATACTAAACGTTACAAGCACGAAAACATTATTCATAAGGGAATTTAATTAAACAGTGTTAGAACACAAGCAAAGCGACATATCCAAAACATTTAGTGTCGTCAGCCAAGAGTCATCTTGATCGGGAATTTACTAGCACTGCATGAACATTTTTGCCCACAACACCCGCTGTTAATATTAGTCTTAAACTTGTTAAATGTCATTATATTCCTATCCTCATCTGGCAAAGAGTTTCACAATCTAGCCGTCTCATACCGGAAAGAATTCCTACCATACCTTGATGTCCTTGGCCTAAGAATCTTAGCATTGTTTGCCTATCTGAAATTATATGAGTTAATTTTTTATAATAACTAGGTCTTGTAAAAACGAATAACTTTTTTTGTTTAAACTTTGGAAGTCTCAAAGGCAATGGTTTTCATCATCCTAGTTTTAAGCGACGGTTATTTAGGTTATTCCAATAAATAGTCAGAGGAACTATTAAGAATCATCATAAATGAAACGGAGTGCTCGTTCTTGAATTCTCTCGATTTTATTTGTACTGTGCCCAACCCCAGAAATGCCGAGTTAACGGACAACAACTGAAGTTTGGCATACTAAATCAGTGATAATTGTTAGTTTACCTAGACTGTTAAAACGTTTCCTTTTCAGACCATTTAATTGGCTTGCATGCTTCTTAAGGATGTTTAATATATGCGTATTACAATTAAGCTTGCAATCAATAGTAAAACCAATTAGTTTAGTATCATCATCGCATGTTATCGCAATGCCATCTAAGCTATATGTCATCTTGAGCTTTGGTACAAACAGCAATAACTTAGAATTTTCTGGGTTAAACTGCGTTTTATTTACAGAATGCACATCTAATAAGGGATTCACTATATTCCTGGAGAGATGTGATAGCTTTTGTCACGGATTTATCATGCATTCTCAGCTTTATATTTATAAAGGTTACAGTCCTAGACAAAAAAGAACACGTCGTTAATAAAAAACAGTAAAGGGAATTTGTTCCCAAAATTATCCTTGTCTGTATCATTTATTCGTTTTGTTATTTCGTTTCCATGATTAGAAAAACAAATCTTCATTCAGTTTATTAATACTAGTTTTATGTACGTAGTTATGTATAGCATATATAATTGTCATGCATGAATTGTAATAATAATGTCATGATCATACGAGTCTTTCAACCAATGAAAATCTGTGTGTGTGTGTGTGTGTGTGTGTGTGTGTGTGTGTCTGTGTGTGATTTGGATTTTTAACGTAGTTTTAACATTTTTCAGTCATATCGCTGTGACGTCTGCAGTGTGGCAGTTTATAGTGATGTCTAGCAATGAGGCATCATCTCGCAGACAGGGAGCATCATGTCCCACCCAGTCACATTATCCTGACACCAGGCCGATCATTCCTGGCACTAACCTCTTAATGCTGAGCGCCAAACGAGGAGGCTGGAAGTACCAGTTTTACAAGTCTTTTGATGTGACTCAGCCGGGGTTCAAACCCGTGACCTCCTGCATCCGTTGCGGACGCTCTAACCACTTAGGCCATCAGAGCGGTCGGTAACAAATCGAGGGATTTTGAATAATCCTAGCATGATTTTTATATTTTACTTTGAAAGACACGTGTATTTATAGTGCAAGCTCCATATTTAAAGTCACGATGTGAATAGCTGTAATAATGTACGCTTTCCTGGACCGACTGAAAGTGATTACTGTTCAGACACGTGCGTAATCTAATCTCGTCGTTCAAAACCTATTTTCGTATTAATAAACAGGCAGGACTAATATATCTAGTTGTACGAGGTAAGGATTTATGAGCTGTGTTATCAGTTTTGTTGGTACACACACAGACACAGACACACACACACACACACACAGACAATGTGTCTGTGAAATTTGTGTTTATTAACATACCTTTTTGTAAAAATATTGTTACACTAATTACAAGACAGCTATGAAATATAGCTATACAATGAAACAAAACATGAGACATTCATGTATGTACTATCTTGGTATTTGTACTTGTTTCTAACTATTCGTTATGTATCCTATGAATCTGTCTATAATTATACATTGGACATCGTCATTCAATTATAATAACAACCAGAAGTGATATATGAAGTTTCTTTAATCATTATTCTGACTTGGATATTTTACACGAGGCATTTAACTTAAAAAGCAAGTATTTTCTTAATTTGTTGGCGTACATGAATGTTTTAGTTGGAATTAATCTAAAAGATGAAACCTATCATAGAGTTCATTGTATTTGTTGATAGTGATGTAGGGGATTTTGTGCAGATGCAGAAAAAATGTACTTGAGTAGCACTGCTTTGGTTTGTAAGGGTCATTTGAACATTTACAAATGTATGACATGGTACTGCAGAAGAATGTGGAGCAGACAATGCCAAATTTGATGACACATTGGACAGAATGTTACTAATTTGTTGTTTATGTTGACTCATGGGCCTTGTTTGAGGTTTTAATGACGTTTATTGGAGTGGTCAGACAGAGACATAATATGGCTAACAGTAACATTGCTATCTGTCATTGGATTAAAAGCTGCGGCATGAAGAGAGTGGACAGTATATCTAGCATAAGTGTTTATACATCTGTCAGGTATACATTTGCTAAATTGTTTCCGCCCAACACTTCTAGTGCTGTACTATATTTATCAAAACTGAGGATTTTCGAAAGCATTTGTCTCAGTGTAGGAAAAGAGCCAGTTAGCTTTTAGACTAAGGCATGCGTACTGGCTTCTCTCTGCAGTTTTGATGACCAGCTGCATACATCCTCTTGTCAGGATTTTTCACCTTAGCATTTAAGTTCCCCTTATGATCTGTTCTGCATACCTTGATGGGTCAAAATAACATATTCGGCCCCTGTTTCATCAAATCTGAATTCAAGACTGGTAGATGTTAACTGGTTGTGGAATTCTAATCCACGACTCACATAGTGTATAGAGAGGTGTAGCCAAACACTGTGTTAGTTCTACAGGATGGATATTGTGTCTGGTACTGACTGATTGCATGAAAGTTATTTGAGGAATAATAGGTTTGTGTTCAGTTGATCTTGATAAGCCATTCTGGGTGTTAAACTTTAATTTCTCATTCAAGATGTCTATTGCATTTTTTTAATTCGGTGTCTGTAATAATATTGGTTGAACGACCATTTTAAACCTGATTGTATCGATTAATTGTAGCCCTGACAGGTTTTAAAAGAGTTATTTTAGTATTCATGAGCTAGGACCCAAACGGCAGACTCAGTTGACTGGTTAAACCTGATTGTATCGATTAATTGTAGCACTGACGGGTTTTAAAAGAGTTTTTTTGGTATTCATCAGCTAGGGCCCAAGCTGCAGACTCGACTGACTTCAGATTTACTTTTATATACTGCTCATGGCACCATGCTGATATTCATATGGTTCTCAGCTTGGTAGTAACCATCTTTTCAATATCTTAGATATTTATATTTTTGTGCCAAATCATTCATGCATATTTCCTTTTTATAAAATGTATTTATATAACAGATTTGTTAAATTTTTTATACTGTAAAAATATTAAGTTTAAGATAAACTACATCGTATTTACTGCAGAGCAAGTAAAGTCTCATTTTAAAATCAAATGGCATTAAACATTTAAAATGTAAATTTTTCTTCCTTTTGTATCTACAGTTAACCAAAAAATATTACCCTTTTCATAATATACGTTTTATAATAATGATAGGTAAGAGCAAGTTAAATATCAAGCAGCATTATTTAATTAAGATTAATAAACGTCCCAATATACTATTTATTTTCATTATTATAATTAATATTTTTATGATTAATGAATGAATGAATGAATGAATGAATGAATGAATGAATCTACCTGTAAAAGTACTGTATCCCCACTGAGTGTTTTTCTTGTAGATTTTGAATACTGCTGATCAGAATGGTTTAAAAGATCTTCCTCTTTAAGACAGACATTTAAAGCGTTTTGGTATTTGGTCATCCTGATGTTCAACTTGGAAATGAGCCGTGTTGCCTAGGTGCATTATTTAAACTATGGGAGAGACTGAACGTACAGATTGGTAGTAGCGACTTTAAGAAAAAAATGGAAATGTCTATAAGATATGAATAAATGCATCTTGTCTTACGAAAGAAAATGGTAAATTCAACGTAAAGCCTATTAAACTATGGGAAATTACTAGCAATTGACGATCCGCCGTACAGGATGTGTGTTTCAGAACGCCGGCATGATCGCACTAATTACGTCGTGCTGAAAATAATTAAACAAAATTCATTGATCAACATACTCCGTCCTTTGTGGCGTATTTCCTTCAACCTGTACGAATTTAATGATTATTTAAATACTCCTGCAGATTTTATTGTATGGGCAATTAGTCACGTAGTACTTTTTCATATATTCTTTAATACAATGACCTTATGAGAGGATATTTACATATTAGTATATTAGACTTATAACAATGTAAATATATCAATTTTTAAACAGTTAAATAATTCAACATTTCTCAAGCGATCAATCTTATAATAGAATAATAATGAATAGTTGCATGGCTAAGATACGTTCTAGCATCTAATAACTTTAAAATGAACTTGTTTTCTTTCTATAGCAGCTAACCTTATTTAGTTTACTCTAACCATAAACTAACAAGCTGAAAATAATTAGAATTGTGATAATTAAAATATAGACACTAGCATTGCAAACATTTGTAGGAATATTTTCAGTATCTAGTTCTATGGATTTTAAAAAAAAAAGACTAATACATTTCTTGTCATCTGCCGCAGCCAGAAGTTCTCTACAAATAATTCTTTTCGCCCCGTCAGTCATCTATTTCTTGCTTTATGAAGAGAATTTATGGATCATGGTATTTCATCAACATTCATTTAATACAGAACTGCAATTCCTTGTAACGTTATTGGGTGATCCAAGAAAATGTTGGTAGTAATTATACTGCCCTGCACTGATGTACACCAAGCCAACTAATTACCAAAATAGTTTTAAAATGGAACGTTTCTTTTACACTAGAGGCCCCGGATGGCCGAGTGGCCTAAAGCGCCTGCTTTAAAGGGGACAAAATACCCGACCTGCACAATTTTATTGTAAATAGAAGGATATATAGTAGTTTGTGTATATAATCTATCCCGACTGGTTTTTTTTCTTTGCATCTATTGTATTTGCACAAACATTTCATACAAAATATTGTCCTGTATTCCGAGATCAAACGGAAAGAACCTGCCCCGAATTTGTTGGCTCCCTTCCATACCAACATGCTGTTACGTCATTTGAGACGATTAACGTGTAAGAGTTGTGTTCAATTTGTGCAGCGAAGTGTCAAGTAGAAACAATATGGTTCAATGCGCAGCTTTAAATTGCGTGAATAATAGCAGTTCTGGAACAACCCTCAATTATTTTACTCTTTTTTTCCCCATCATCTTTGAAAAGTAAGATATTATCTACCAAATGAAATAACATCAAAGAAATGTTTACGCTTTTTCATTAAATGTTTCCAACATCAATGTATTATGCACGTTTGATTTTGTATGTAACTGCATCGGATGAATATGCATTTTTCTTCCACACTTACGTTCAAGACTGTTTTCCACTCGTTATATAATAAACCCCTCCTTCCCATTCTGCATTCATCTTGTTTGTGTAATGTCAATAATAGAAAAATAAATCACTTACAATTGAAAGTCTGTGTGTTCATATAAACTCGTTAGATTTCTTATAACTACACACACCAGAACACCACGATACAGTTTTTTAAAATTTGTTTTAAACAAATGTTAATATTAACTTTCTTGATTGATAACTCTATTATAGTAACATTATTCAATTATGTGGTATTTACTCTCAAACTCGGACCAGGCTGATTCGGTACAAATCGCTGACTGATTCGGTCCATATATTGGGCTGATTCTCCAAACTTCCAAGCTGATTCGGACCATGTGAAATGTTATTCAGTTTAGTCCAGGATTTAAATGTGACATTTAAATTTGTTTTTAAAGATGATCTTCTCATTATGTCCCAAGTACGTTGAGCAGTTCAAATATGCATTTAAAGTAACAAAATCCCGTTAGTACGCGTGATCATGGTATTGTTATATGTAATAAAATAACGTAATCATGTTTATTGTGATCCGGCAATTTAGTATCGAAATATTTTTTTTAAACTTCTGGTCCAACTTTAAATAGTTTGTTTTATTGAGAAATAATAAAATTACGAACACTGAAAAAAAACAAGAAATAAACTATATGATGGGCGTAGTACATGATAGCTTTCAGAAACCGTCCGAATTTTGTGCATTAGCCATGATGTTGAACTCAATAGCGACCGGATTTCCTGAGTAGTCGTCAATGATGGTTTGTATCGAGTTCAAGTATCATTCGTCAATGGTTAGCAAATCTCAATGAAAAATCAGATTAAATTGTTCACTTAGAGAGATGATACTATAACTATTTGGATTATTGACGGTCAGCAAGAATTCAGTCGATTTCGGGTTATAGAGGTCCATGCCATAAAGTCGTCCCAGGATGATTTTAGGTATTAGGTTGGAGCCCTTTCATGTATAAAACTGCAGATGTCACATCATGCTTACACCCGCTCTTTTTCCAATTAAAATGCATTTAAGGATTTGAAGAGCAGAGCAAAAGGGATAGATACCACTTCTTTTTCGTTAAGTACAGAAGCGAAGTTTATCAAATGGAAAGTTGATATTTTCTCTAATTGGGATAGCTCATTTTGTTACTTTATTTTTGACGCTCGTGTTTTCAAATTTGTATTTGTGTTCGTTTACCCATTCGGACACTCACTGTTGGTCGTTACCCTCCCTGCTGCTGTTTCTTGGCCAAAATTTTATTAAGACCTATACGATATTGCGACCAGGGATCATGCAAATTTATTCGGATAAATCCGTGTGGGGTAGCTTGTGCACGTGAAAAGAAGTTTTTCAACTTAATCAAATCGACATCTTCTGAATACCAGGTCTGATGAATGTTTCGCAGAGTATGTGTTTCAGCTCCATTAGACAACAACTAAAATATTGCAGTTATCTCTGATCACTTTAGGTATTTGTGTATATCATTGAGTAACATAAATTACGTCTGTGTTTTTGTGCCTGCCTCGAGAAAATATCTGAGCGGGATTTGATTTTTTGACCACATTCCATCATCGTATACTACGAGATTATTAATAAATTCTTCGAGGTCATCAACAGATGGGGCTTCATCAATATCAGTGATGAAAGTAATAATATCATTGCCGCCCTCGTCCAAATATTTGCGTTTTTATTAAAATCATTAGGCACATCGTAGCATCGCTGATCATCTACGGATGGTGCCACTATATATAACATAACCCACTTGAGTCATCTAATTATCAGATTAAGCAGTTGCGTCTTACCAGACTTAGATGGACCTATGATAATTGCTCTAATGGAATTTGGTAGCGCTGGATGATGTCTGACTGGCTCTTGTTTTCGTGTCGTTGAGAAATCAATGATATCCATATTGTACAGATATAATAAATAATATGGAATTATACAAATCAGGGAAAACAGGTGGATATATAACTGCTTCATTACGAAAATTACCAGGAGCTCCATGGGCTAAGTATCCAGGAGAAAAACTTCTTCCTGGATATAAGTATAAGTATTGTGGTCCTGGAACCCGACTTGATATTCGACTTGACGAGCGAGATCAACCAGGACCTGGGGAGTATCCAATAAATGCGATTGATCGAACATGTCACGTTCATGATGTAGTGTATACAAATAAGGATTTAAAACAACGACATATTGGAGATGTGAAGTTGATTCATTCGTTAAATTCCATATAAAAGTAAATCCCTCAGAGAAACACTTGCTAGCTACCTAGCAAAATCCTGGATGTCAGCGCTCCCAATGAAGTTCATCATGCAGATATTTTGTTTTTACCACGATACTATTAAAACACGTAGACGTCAATCACGCACATACAGATACGCATTAACTGACGTAGACGTTACAAGTAGATATAATGAAGTAGAATTAATATCAACTAAAACAGCAACTGAAGTTGCATCTGCGTTTGAACAAATTTATTAACGATGACCACTGTGATGACCAGAGTTGCTACAGGTTGATCCTGGCAAGGAATTTCTTGGTGCAGTATCACATCTGATGAAAAAACATAACGTCAATATCAGACAAGGACATACCGCAATTCATCGCGATCAGGAAATTGTTGAACGATTTAATAGAACACTATTTGAGCGGTTATTTGGATATCCGTATGCGCAGGAAATATCCCTGAACCTAGTTCAAAACGACAAGAGATCTCGTGAAAGGGTTACAAGACTACCAAGTGTAATAGCTGCGTTCAGTAATGAAAGTACTAGTACAATTTCTATGAAACCCATTAGTGCAATCACGAAAAAACATATACCAATACAACGACATGGCTCCTTCTCAAAACAACCAGTACTAGGTAATGTGACTGTAAGATGCTTATATGAACCTGGTGAACTTGAAGGGGGTAAAAAAATGGCAACCGATCCTATTTGGACTGTGACGACACATACAATTCCCAACGTGGTAAGATCCACGGGTAGACCTGCAATCTACAGACTAGATTCAACTGCTGCTCCTCAGCGAGGATTTGTACGTGAACAATTACAAGTCCTGAAGACACAACATTACCACTGCGTTCACGTTTGTGAACTGGCGCCTCGATGTCGATTACATTCAAGACAGGTCAGCATCACATTTCTGCTTGTATTACCAAGACTACTTTTAATTCTATCTACGGTAAACTGTCTTGAATTCTTTTTTGAATATTGCCAAAACATTACTGTGTTACAGCTCGCACAATGATTATTCTGTTGTTTTTCGATGTCATGATAAATTCAGCGTCGAGATCAAAGTAGCGCTTATTTTTGTGTCACACTGCTTATACCTAGCTAAAACAAATTCTACATCATCGCTATTGCCAGCAATGGTTTCTTGAGTTTGATTATTATTTTCTGTGAAGTCTACAATAACCCTCCGCAGTTGAAATATTCTTGTAACTTGAGACACTGCGAGATAAATTAAATTTGACCATTCAATACGGTCATCAACATTCCAAATATTAGTATCCGAAATGGTTAATCCTTGTGACAAATGAACCATTATAACATCCTAGCATCCATGGAGTTTTGTTCATCGTTAACGCGCTCTCAACAAAACTGACAGGAACTAAAACAATATCATTTAACACAAGGTTTTGTTTACTACCACAACCTGGAATCTCAACGTCGATAGTTTGCCGTCGAGTATCTGCTGGTCGATAACACACGGTACGGGTAGATTTGAATTTTTTTCTTTATGTAACAGCAATTATTGCTGTTGAGGTGTATCACGAACTATCTTTCTTTTTGCAACTATCAAATCGTTTGATCTCCATAGATTCCAAAAATCATTCATAGGAGTTTCTGAAAATATCTCACGCATTATTTCACAATGAATTCTGTTTGATTGCAGTCTCATTAACTTCCTCAGCTCTCTTAATTCTGGATCAAGCGCTCTATGATCATCAGTTATTTCTTCATAATGATCTACAGACTTTTTCAGCCATTTATGCGGAGACAATCCTACGAAAAATGGTTGTTGACCAAGATCACCACACATTATTACAGCAGCAGTTTTTGTCAACAACCAATCAAGAAATATTGTTAATGTCTCCAGCAACACTGTACGTATTTCATTCCAGATAATAATATTTGGAATATATTTTTCACCCATTCGTCCAAGAGTCCATGTATAACCCTTCCATCGGAAAAAGCTGTGATAAGTATGAGATTTAACTCCTCGTTCGTTCATTTCTCTGGAGAGTCTATGTGTAGGCGTTAACACAATTATATCGAGTCCACGAAATAATTCGATCACACTTGTTGTTTTACTAGAATATCCTGATCCGTTTAGATAAACAGTTTTATATCTGGTCACATGATCATATATCGATAGTGGTGATCACAGTTTTGATATTTGATTATTTGATTATTTTTGTAATAAATATCCTCGATTTTAACGTCGGCAGATTCAGAATAACTAGTATCTTTTCTTGTTTTATTCTCCATTCGCCCCATGGTGCATCAGCAACGATATGTAATTGTTCTAGCAATCCTGTATTTTTTATTGATATGAAATGAATAAGTGGCGAATCTAACAGCGGCATCATCAAATATTTTATCAACGATAATAAATTTATCAAAACGTACGCGAGCATTGAAGATCTTAAATGAGTAAACTGCGGTGACTCGCCATCAGTGTAACTCACGATTGTACCTAATTTAGTTCCGTCCGATAAATTAACATCACTTCGACTTATAAATGTGTTTCTGTTCGTTGTATCAGTAATACTATAATCGAGCTCAGCATCGTCTATAGTTAATCTTGTACAATGTCGTTTATGATCACATGATCCTCCTTGTGTAAATTTACCAATTATTTTTCTGCCAAGATCTTTTGCGATTTTATTCTCAAAATCCTTTATATCAGGAATTTCATCATCAGAATATTTATTTATCACCAAACTTCTTTCTGCGGACTATATGATATAATTGCTTCACTTACAGCCAAAAATATCAGTATTTTTACATCAAGCGTATACCGTAACAAAACTATTGGAGCCCAACCGCGTTCGCTAAAATTATTGCCAAACCAAACAATAAGAACTGGATGAAGGTTTATCAGTGCAAATTTAAATGACTCAATACATGCAAATCCAGTCAGGTCAAAATCCGGTAAGGGTCCATTTATCGATACTTTAGTCATCTCGTGTGTCGGATGTGCAAATCTCTTAAAATATGCAGAACTCTCTCCCATTCCGAGAAAACGTCAGGAATAATATGTAACCATATCAACAGAGATAACCTCCTTGTAATCGTATCTGGTATTCCAGAATCCGCCGTGTCCGTATTCCACACAACTGCGTTGTATTTCCTCACGAAATTCCAACCGTGTTGGTTTCCTTGAATTTTCTTTCTGAGCAAAATGAGCAGCAGCTGACGAAACGGTAAAAGACTTACTGACTAATTGTTCCGTATCGTCATAGGTATATTTCAACTCAAGATTTTTAATTTCTTTGTGGAGAGATTCTGTACAATAAATATCTCCATTAGGTTGTACAAATAGATCGTAGTTTCCGTCATCGGAACTTAGAAACATCCACACGGATACAGGCTCGCTTTAATTGATATTTCTGTTAAAATCAAACATATCACCGTGATAGAACTTAAGAGTTTGATTTCGTGGAAATTTTGTCACCGCAGATGTCCACACATGTTTATTTTGATCAACAGTATTTATCGGAGCTTCTTTTGATTTATATTTCGATTCATATAATACTTCTCCTGTTAGTAGTGAATGGGGGCGCTTTACGGACAATGGGAATTAGCATTAAAAACACCCCTGGGTCACTTTACGGACAAGGGAAATTTAACATGGAGAAAAATCGTGGGTCACTTTACGGACAAGGGAATTTAACATGGCAATAAATCGTGGGTCACTTTACGGACAAGGGGAATTGAACATGGCAATAAATCGTGGGTCACTTTACGGACAAGGGGAATTGAACATGGGATTTTTTTTTTAAAAATTTAAAAAATTTTTTTTTAAAAAAAGGGGTAGGCAATTCAAAGGCTATCTCTTTTCGAGAAATATGGGGGCCCTGAAAAGGGCCTTTGGGTTTTCTTCTTCTTCTTCTAATTTCTTCTTTTTCTCCACCAAGTTCTTATTTTATCTCCTACACTCCTCTTCCCTTTCTTTTTTTTTTCTTCTCGTCCTCTTCTTTCTTCCTCTTCTCATTTTCTTCTTCTTTTTCAATTTTTTCGTTCCATTTTGTGACGATCGTGGATAAATACCTATGTATTTATAATCAGCTGAAATTCCTATGAAATCCCACTATCTATTTATAGCTCCAACTTGTGGGTTTTTCCTTTGGAAAATCCCACTATCTTTTTATAGCCTCAGCTTGAGTGACGTTCCTGTTTATGAATTCTAGTATATATGTATAGCTACAAAATGTGGAAATCCCCAAGTCGATATTTATAGTCTCGAAATTTCCAGCGTCAGTGACGTCACTGTACTGAACACTAGGGATAAATATCAACAGTGTTGCAAGTGGCTGACCTGAATACGCGCTACTGTAGGTAGGTAGGTAGAGTGTATCTGATAGGGATAAAGTGAGTTTTATACGGACAAACAGAGACCAATAGACACACACAACGTACGCGCGCAGACACACACACACACACACACACACACAAACACACAAACACACACACAACGTACGCGCGCCGACATACTCACACACACACACATACTCACACACACACACACACACACAGAAACACACAACGTACGCGCGCAGACATACTCACACACACACACATAAACACACACACTATAAAATAGATAAAATTAGTAACTACTTACAATATCAACTTCTGTGACGATCGTGGATAAATACCTATGTATTTATAATCAGCTGAAATTCCTATGAAATCCCACTATCTATTTATAGCTCCAACTTGTGGGTTTTTCCTTTGGAAAATCCCACTATCTTTTTATAGCCTCAGCTTGAGTGACGTTCCTGTTTATGAATTCTAGTATATATGTATAGCTACAAAATGTGGAAATCCCCAAGTCGATATTTATAGTCTCGAAATTTCCAGCGTCAGTGACGTCACTGTACTGAACACTAGGGATAAATATCAACAGTGTTGCAAGTGGCTGACCTGAATACGCGCTACTGTAGGTAGGTAGGTAGAGTGTATCTGATAGGGATAAAGTGAGTTTTATACGGACAAACAGAGACCAATAGACACACACAACGTACGCGCGCAGACACACACACACACACACACAAACACACAAACACACACACAACGTACGCGCGCCGACATACCCACACACACACACATACTCACACACACACACACACACACAGAAACACACAACGTACGCGCGCAGACATACTCACACACACACACACACACACACACACATAAACACACACACTATAAAATAGATAAAATTAGTAACTACTTACAATATCAACTTCTGTGACGATCGTGGATAAATACCTATGTATTTATAATCAGCTGAAATTCCTATGAAATCCCACTATCTATTTATAGCTCCAACTTGTGGGTTTTTCCTTTGGAAAATCCCACTATCTTTTTATAGCCTCAGCTTGAGTGACGTTCCTGTTTATGAATTCTAGTATATATGTATAGCTACAAAATGTGGAAATCCCCAAGTCGATATTTATAGTCTCGAAATTTCCAGCGTCAGTGACGTCACTGTACTGAACACTAGGGATAAATATCAACAGTGTTGCAAGTGGCTGACCTGAATACGCGCTACTGTAGGTAGGTAGGTAGAGTGTATCTGATAGGGATAAAGTGAGTTTTATACGGACAAACAGAGACCAATAGACACACACAACGTACGCGCGCAGACACACACACACACACACACACACACAAACACACAAACACACACACAACGTACGCGCGCCGACATACTCACACACACACACATACTCACACACACACACACACACACACACAGAAACACACAACGTACGCGCGCAGACATACTCACACACACACACACATAAACACACACACTATAAAATAGATAAAATTAGTAACTACTTACAATATCAACTTCTGTGACGATCGTGGATAAATACCTATGTATTTATAATCAGCTGAAATTCCTATGAAATCCCACTATCTATTTATAGCTCCAACTTGTGGGTTTTTCCTTTGGAAAATCCCACTATCTTTTTATAGCCTCAGCTTGAGTGACGTTCCTGTTTATGAATTCTAGTATATATGTATAGCTACAAAATGTGGAAATCCCCAAGTCGATATTTATAGTCTCGAAATTTCCAGCGTCAGTGACGTCACTGTACTGAACACTAGGGATAAATATCAACAGTGTTGCAAGTGGCTGACCTGAATACGCGCTACTGTAGGTAGGTAGGTAGAGTGTATCTGATAGGGATAAAGTGAGTTTTATACGGACAAACAGAGACCAATAGACACACACAACGTACACACACACACACACACACACAAACACACAAACACACACACAACGTACGCGCGCCGACATACTCACACACACACACATACTCACACACACACACACACACACACACACAGAAACACACAACGTACGCGCGCAGACATACTCACACACACACACATAAACACACACACTATAAAATAGATAAAATTAGTAACTACTTACAATATCAACTTCTGTGACGATCGTGGATAAATACCTATGTATTTATAATCAGCTGAAATTCCTATGAAATCCCACTATCTATTTATAGCTCCAACTTGTGGGTTTTTCCTTTGGAAAATCCCACTATCTTTTTATAGCCTCAGCTTGAGTGACGTTCCTGTTTATGAATTCTAGTATATATGTATAGCTACAAAATGTGGAAATCCCCAAGTCGATATTTATAGTCTCGAAATTTCCAGCGTCAGTGACGTCACTGTACTGAACACTAGGGATAAATATCAACAGTGTTGCAAGTGGCTGACCTGAATACGCGCTACTGTAGGTAGGTAGGTAGAGTGTATCTGATAGGGATAAAGTGAGTTTTATACGGACAAACAGAGACCAATAGACACACACAACGTACGCGCGCAGACACACACACACACACACACAAACACACAAACACACACACAACGTACGCGCGCCGACATACTCACACACACCCACACATACTCACACACACACACACACACACAGAAACACACAACGTACGCGCGCAGACATACTCACACACACACACACACACACACATAAACACACACACTATAAAATAGATAAAATTAGTAACTACTTACAATATCAACTTCTGTGACGATCGTGGATAAATGCCTATGTATTTATAATCAGCTGAAATTCCTATGAAATCCCACTATCTATTTATAGCTCCAACTTGTGGGTTTTTCCTTTGGAAAATCCCACTATCTTTTTATAGCCTCAGCTTGAGTGACGTTCCTGTTTATGAATTCTAGTATATATGTATAGCTACAAAATGTGGAAATCCCCAAGTCGATATTTATAGTCTCGAAATTTCCAGCGTCAGTGACGTCACTGTACTGAACACTAGGGATAAATATCAACAGTGTTGCAAGTGGCTGACCTGAATGCACGCTACTGCAGGTAGGTAGGTAAAGTGTATCTGATAGGGATAAAGTGAGTTTTATACGGACAAACAGAGACCAATACACACACCCACACAACGTACGCGCGCAGACATACGCACACACACACACACACACACACACACACGCACACACACACACACACATACACACATACACATACAGAGGGAAGAGGAAAAAACAAACCCCAAATATACTATCAACACAGAAGGGAGATGATACAAACCCCAAATAAACTATCCACACAAACGTACGCGAACGCATACAAACTCCAAATATACTATCAACAGAGTGAAGAAGTAAAAGTTTTTTGAAAGCACCTAAGCCCTCACCTGCAATGACCAACTCTGCCAAACACCTACACCCCACCCACCCCACTCCCAACACTACAAAACCCATTTAACCCGTTATTTTATGGCATCAGTGTGTGATTTAGGAAACATCAAGACACAAAATAATGGAGGAATAGACTGACTATTGTTTACCGACTTGCATGCCTAAAGAGCGTGCGTGAAGGAAAACATCCTTCCATTTCAATTCTAACTAAAACATGATCCAGAGGGATAGAGATAGGTGAAAGGGCACAATTTCATAAAGGGTGAGTAGAAAACAAAACACGCCATCCTTATTATACAATGTCAAGACCAAGAGACACTTACGTGTTCTTTCTGGTCTATTCTCTTTTAGAAGGTAGTATGAAATTTCACATCAGGACCAACGCATCGGCTCACATTGTCAATTTTTCCATTTCCATGTCTTTACTGGCACAAGTTCTTCATCATCTTCAATTTCTTCTTCTTCTGAATCCCTCTTCTCTGTTTCGTCTTGTTTTTGTTTATTCTCTTTTCTCGTAGGGCACTCTGAATTCCAGTGTCCTTTCTCCTGACAACGATATTAGGTATCTTGACTTTTGTCTCTCTTTCTTAGACGAAGCAGGTATTCTGGAGACAAATACCCATTTACCTTTGCAGATATAGCAAACTTCATTAGCACTTACACACTTTCGTATGACTCTTATCAAATCAACGACCAAAAGAGTAAGTTTTGTTGCCACTTTCGCATGTGAATTATGCTTTCGTATGACTTTTAGCAAATATTTGACCAGCAGGTCGATCTGTGCTGACTCTTCCATCTTTGATCGTTTGAGAGCGAAATGAATACTCTGACGCTAAGACACTCTCCTTATATACAGAGACCTGCTGCGTATGAAACCTAGTCAAATGTAATTTTGCAATAAGATGAAACGATTTCATTGAGGAAGTAAAAGGCAATGATGTACCGTATCGCCTCACACAAAACCTGAAGTGTTAGTTCAAATCCGTGTCAGCGATTTCGAAGACGACATAACTGGGCTTTAATCAATGCTCTCCATTTCTGCCACAAAACCACGAGTCCTGATTCACGCCAAAAGAAATTTCGTTCGGTCCATAAAAAAATAGTATCACATCCGAGAAACGCAAAAACGAACTTCCAGAAAACTGAAAACGACGGCTTACACCTACAACGTGAAATGTATGAGTTCAAGTAGTGCGTAAAACTTAGTCAAATTAAATTTTTATAATCAAGACGAAACGATCTCTTTTCGAAGAAGAAAGCAGACACCAAGCGACAATGGCGATCCGTGTCACACAACACTTTTCAAAATGTATATGATCAGAGGTTTGTTCTAGCGATCTGCACGGTTAAATTAAATGTTGATGTATTTTGCAATAAGACGGACAATGGTCGCCCATGGAACCATTGTTCGTGCATTAGTTTAATTTTTTAAAATATTTTTTTATATAAATCGCCTATAGGATAGACCCAGTAAAGCATGGCCATTCTCGTCACTGTGTGAATAGCTGCTCAAGTCAATTCGAAGTGAACGCGGTAAGAAAATAAGTATAGCCAATGAAATGGCTTACAACGGGTGATGCATTGTTTTGTTCTAGGACTGTGTGGCATAATAATCCCTATGTTCTTGCGTTGTTACCATTACAGTGCAGACAGACTGAAATGTGAACTTACAAGCCCTCTTTGTGTGTGTGTGTGTTGTACCATTTCTTCTTAGCACATCAAAAGACTGAGCGTCACAGTATTGGTTCGCGTTTTCAAGCTGACCATTTTTTTTAAATCTCACTTAAACATTTTAACATAAACACTCACACTCACATCGGTAGAGTCAGAACAGACGTGTTACAGTACTGAGGGGCATGTTATCTTTTTTTTTCAAACTAATAAATTTGGGGTTTGTATGAAGTAAAGAACCGAAAGTACAGTGAAACTCAAGGATGATGACCCAATCTGTCTGTCTATTGATGCGTGTATTTACTTAAGAAGAAATATGACCTCTAAAACACAAAGAGATACGGCAAGCATGATTAGAATGAACATAACGATGTTTTCCTTCACGTCCGTGTAATTTAGAGTTTCAATCCTCTTTGAAAACAAACTTGGTCTCCTTTTGTAGGGCTTGAAATAATAAAAAACCTGAAAAAATCTTAAGCACTTTGCTATAGATAATTTCATCAACAGACTAAACAACATAAATGCCGTTACAACACTAGAAAACCTTAAATCTTCTATCAAAAAGAAATGTATCAAAAAATTAAAGATTAACGATAACTAACCAATGAAACCGAATTTAACAAAGGCAGTGACATGTGAAGAAATGTCTCTCACTTTGGAAAGGTAGGCGAATGTGCTCTGTCATGCACCATCAACTTGAAAAAAATTATAAACAGAGAGAAACCTGAATTCAAAATTCAGTTGTTTTTTTTCTTCAAAATTGTTTCGTTTCTTTTTTCTTTTTTTGGAACAAATCTAAGCACTAATATAGAGTGGAAAAGGGAAAATGCACATACAAGCTTTGATATTTCTGAAAAAATGAGGGGATATTCCTAACGTTCATAACCACCTATGGACTTGGACTTGTCTGTGACTTATCCACAAAACAAGATGTACATATTTCTGGTCAAGCTGCAAGTGTGTGCGTGTTTTTGAAAATGGTAAAAATGGGATATACAATTTTCTCGTGATACTTATAAAGTGAAGAGTCTGTGCAAGTGTCAAAAGCCAAAGTCATATAAGTTTTGTATTTTGTACGGCTTGTAAAGATTTCCACTTTAGAAAATGTGAAGTATCACAAGTTATTATCACAAACAGAAGTGGAACATAGGGACTTGCAAGAAAGAAAATAACCCAGACAGTTGGTGTCATCAAGAGTGCTAGAGATGGTACCCGAACTTGCTTGCTTGCTTACTTGAATTAAAGTGATTTTCGCCCTAATGGAGCATATATCACTGGTTTAATAACGCACCGCGTGATTTTTAATTACTCCTAGGGAAGGAAAGAGAGCCTCATCTCCCAGGCTTTTATGTACTCACAGACTACTTTTAAATTTAGCCACTCAGGTGTAGGACTAACTAGTCCTTAACAACCTGACTGAAAGGCTTTAAACATGAGTGGGAATAGTCTCACCACACACTCATATTTCTGTCCGAGCGTGGTAAAGGAGGAAAAAGGTGCTCAAAAAGACAGCCATGGGTGTTAAGTACTCAACAAAACGCTAGCCCGTACTTATTTCAAATCAAGTCCCGTTTTTGCTAATGGACAGTAAAAAGTACCAATAATGTGTTAACCACTTGTGCAATTAGTTCAAATCTAACGAGTCTGTTAAATTTCCTACTTCCTAACATATCTATCTAATATTAGTACTTAGTGTACATAAAAATAGCCATACTGATCTTATTTAAATTATTATGTCTAAGAGACATATACCAGTTTGGTCACTGTTAGGTTTAAAAAGTTAAATTTGTTGCGGTGTTCCAATGGGTCAAGTTTGTTTCGAGAATAGTTTAGTCAAGGAGGGATACCAAGCCAAATATGGTTCCCTATTTAATAAAAAGCAATCTTTTGGAGCCCTAAAAAAGTTTGTTTTTTCTATTAGAAGGTAACACGTCTCTCTTTTGCTTTCACGTTCTTTCCTGCACTCATAGTCTCATGATTCTTGATATCAGGAAATGCGTAGCCATGATGGGCGGCAATGTAAGCAGCGGCTTCTACCAGTTGACTGAGGGGGTATCCAGTGTAGGTTTGTCTGTAGAATTGGGGAAGAACTCTGACCCTAATCCCCATTGAGAAGGTCTTGGTTTAAAGGTGTCTAGAGATTTGTAGGCAACGTATTGTATGGCTCTAATAAACTGCCCTGATTTGTTAACGTCATACAATGCTTGATCTAGTCCCATTTCGGTGTACTTCTCAACGAGGGTCAGCGTCCCCCTCTTCCTCCTCAACCGCCTCAATTTCCTCTTCTGGTTCTGATACTAATTCTTTAGTTGAGGTAGATAGTTTTAAATCCGCTGCTATGGCGTCTGTCGCTGTTATTGTTGTTGTGGTTGTTCTTTCAGCTGAGATTGCCTGTAGTATCGGAGTGAGAAAAGAACGTTGTTGTTGTTGTAGGGTTTAACGCCATTTTTCAGCACGCGATAGGCTATACATGGCGGCCAGCATTAATGGTGGAGGAAGAACCCGGGAAAAACCCGGAAAGAACCACCGACCCACGAGAAGCTACTGGCAAGTTTTCTCACATACCCACATTAGCCGAATCCGAGACTCGAACCCACGCAGACAAAGGTGAGATGACAGTGATCCGTAACGGAGAGCGCTTTAGACCACTCGGCCACTCTGGGCCCCAGAAAAGAACGTAGTGCCTCCGATAATTACATTTGAGTTTGCCATACCGTTTGTCTAACATAATTGGCCCTTTGTTTTGCCACCACTCTTTCCGGGTCAGGTTGTTTGTTAGGTATAGTCGGCTGTTAACTAGATGTTATTTGTGTTCTCGAGGTGGGTGGAGTGCTAACTGGCTAGGTCTGCATTTCTTGCTCCCGCTACTGTTGCGTATATTTCTTCCCTCCACACCGAGTTCTGGGCCTAATTCTTTTAATTTCGTTGTACCCGAACTTACATTATCCATATTATCGCCAACAAAAAAAAACAAAAACGCACAAACCTAAAAGAAACACTCACTCACTTTTTTACAGAACATTACTATTTTTAAAATTTTGATAAGCGACGGAAACGAAGGACTTAGAGTCGCACTTTCTAACCAAGATAAAGAAATCATGTGCTGATAGACTCACTTCTGTATTTTTTCTTCTAACTGACTAACATATCATAGGCAATGGAATGTTATTTCTTTTCGAGAGTATGGGGTAGCCCTGAAATTTTTTTTTTTGGAACTTGAAGCTATGGCGATCGCTTAGGTTATAAGATGGCGGCCTCCTCTGCTGAGAGGCTTTCTCATAGGATAAGGTCTGCTTCTTCGGAAAAGAGAAGAAGAACTCTTTGGTGTCGATACAACTGTTGACAAAGCCTCTGTTAGGTTCATGCTGCTGCTGTTGCTGCTCTCTCTGCTGTTTATGAAGTCTGTACTTCTCCATCCATTCTTCTTTCTCCTTCTTGAATTCCTCCTTGAAGAGCTCTTCTTTCAGGTCTTCAGTGACTTTTAGCATTCTCACATTTTCTATCTCTTCTGGCTTCGGTATCAGACTGTGTCTGACCCTATGTAAATTCACGTAGGCTTCGTTTAGCTTAGCTAGTTTGGAGCACATCTTCGTAGGAGGATGAGTTAACAATGGATGGGCAGACTGGAAACTTCCCCGGTTCTTAAAGTCAAAGCGCGGACGTGAAGGAAAACATTACTACACGGTTTTCTAGCCGGAACGTTCAAATAGTGTTATGGGAGGGATAGAGAGAAGTCAAAGAGCATGAATCAAGATTCCTATAGCCAAATAAACCACAAAGGCATTTTTTTCTTCAAAACACAACATTTTTTATTCATACTAACAAACAACTCTAACACACAATAATCCAACACTATAACATCAAACATTTTTTCAAATACCAAACATTTTTTTTTCAATTCACACTCTACTTTAAACAGGGCTGACAACGTTGTGAATGAAATTGTGATTTCCACTGTCGGAAGTCATTAGGCCATTGATGGACACTACGTTTTCTAGTTAGAGACAAAAGATAAGCATACTGGTCACAAAACCATCGATGTACTTTCACATCGTTTCTAGAAGAACGACGAGCATCAAAATGAGTCACTAAATGTTCTAAAGAATAGCCCAGGCTGCAATCATGCAGAAAAAACACACACAGTACTGTCCACACACCAAGGAATATGTGCCTTGTTATTTCACATTATTGAATCGTGTGGTCTATGCATTTCTTCTCATAAAGTCAATGATATCGTCTTCCAAAGAGGGCAGTCCATAGGAATCAAAGTATTCCACACATCCTTCTTGAGGAAAGTAGACGGCTACCCAGTGGGTTCCTGGGAGATGACTGTCGTCCGTGTTGATCACATAAGCTTGATGGTTTTGAGGTGTGCAATGAGGGAGTTCATCTTTAGCACAGACGACAGGATTCCAAGAAGCAGTGTACAAACTGTGGTTCAAAAGGTAATAAAGTTCTCAGGTATCCATTTTTTGTTTTTTTTTTCTTCTTCACAGGTAATGATAAGTGGTCAATTCGATCCAGACTTTTTGCTTGAAAATGTCTGACGAATAAACGGTTATTCGTTCTGTTTCCTCACTCTGATTCAGGAGAGCTTCGATGCGATGGATCTCTTGTGTGGTTAATGGTGGACAAGAATGTTCACGCAAGTCTTTATACCACTGGTGCAACACGTCTTTGTTCGAGATGAGACTCCAAGCTTCGTCCAGATACTCGTCCAATTTTTCTTCTTGACTTAACATCAGGCATTTATCGTGTTGAATTTGACTGGGATGATCGTTTTGACATCCATAACAATTTTTCTTGATCAATTCCTTAATTTTTTTCTGTCAAGACTATAGCATAACAGGAAACTAAATGTGGTTCTTGTTCTGGCCATCTAGACTTCATCATGATGACTTCTTCGTCTTTGTCTTGGGATTCTCCTTCCTCAGGGATCTTCACATTCCATGTCCAAAGAATCCCTACTATACAAACATTGATAAAAATCCTCCATGACTTCTAATAGTCTAGAATGACTTCTCTCAAACTGTTGGTTTATATCGTATTGTCCAATTCAGCATACAGGATGACGTTCACCGTATTATCTGCGCGTAGATTTTCTGCAAACTGAAATTCCACACGCATCTGGCCGGATTTTATAGGGTGGAAATGTCCCTCATCGCTGTCTTGACTTACAATTCGTTAGAGAACCGTTTTCGAAAATGGAGTTTCACTGTAACTTTCCCTTTGGAGAATGGAATATTTTGTCCCAGATCTCCTTTTATAGCAATGTTGACAGTGTCTAAATACGACTTACTGACGGGCAAATAGTGAGGATGTACAAATTCACGGTGTACGTGATAGGTGTTTGCACCTTCCTGGTCATTGTTTGTGGTACTATCCACTTTGAAAGGAATGACACGCAGTAACGGAACAGAGGTGTGTCCCACCACGTTGTACTCCACCACATCGGAATACACAAAGATCAAATTAAGTCCTTGGTTCAGTTCTACCGGGTTTGCAAAAGCTCTGTAAAAATCCATATTACTTTTGATCTTGGGGCTCATATTGTTTGCGACCATTTCTGCATGTCCGCCCAAAATTTCAAACAAACTATCATTGAACCTGAGGGACAATGTGTCCGTATCTTGAAATTTGATCACGAGACGATGAGCCACTTTATTGTACTCAATCTTCACACTTTTTTTGGCTCTGTTCAGTGCTTTGCCAAAGGCTAAGTTGAACCTGTCCGCAATAGTGTCCACCAAATGTTCACCACTAAAATAATAACCTGAAGGAATTTTCAAGGTGTAGATAATGAAGGCTGGATTGCTGGCTGGTCTTGTGTCCCCTAAAAACCCTATTTTGTTGATTTCTTCCTCCAATTGGGCATTCAGGATTTCCACCTCGAAAGTGTCTTGCTTTTCGGTGATGTTTTTGATTTGTGTTGGGTGAATGATTTCCACTAAAGCCACTTCCCAATGGGCTTCGTGATCTAACTGGATGGTCTGAGGTAATTTGACCGTGTAACAGCATAACGTGTTCTTGGGAAACACCTCCATGGAACTGTCACTGGGTAAGGTTAAGTAAAATTGGTTCTTATTGCTCATAATTCCAGAGTTTTGTGGCTCTCCGAGGCGATACTGGAAGTTAGAGGAGTGTCTCCGCCCAAAATGGGGTTGTTGTTGGAGTGGTGACTGGCACTGACACTGGACACAAGGTTCCCGTGGTTCCCGTTCGAGGAGAATTTCAGGGAGGGATTAGGAAGCAGGTAACCGATGTAACTGCTCAATACAATGGTCCACAAGTGTTTGTCTCCTTGTTGCAAACTCAAATTGGCAATGGCTGCACCGATGACACAATACACCACGAAGGTTTGGCAGAAAAAGACGATTTGCGTTTTAGGCACACGTTTTCCATTCCACACCCACAAGGGTTGTGTTTGTAAATCTTGCAGAGAAGAATTGGGTGAAGGAGTGATCGCAGTAGCTGAATCTGTGTGAAAGGGCATGATGGTCACTTCTTTTTATAGTGCGAAGCGTCGATGCAAGAATGAAAACTGGGTGGATATCCTTTCCAACGTACTTTGACTTCTTTGACACGTCGTTTGCCCACTTTACGGTTTCTGCGTTTGACAATGCCTTTGATGTCGTACACGTCGTCTTTTTTGGTGACACGACTTGATTTGAAATAAGTACGGGCTAGCGTTTTGTTGAGTACTTAACACCCATGGCTGTCTTTTTGAGCACCTTTTTCCTCCTTTACCACGCTCGGACAGAAATATGAGTGTGTGGTGAGACTATTCCCACTCATGTTTAAAGCCTTTCAGTCAGGTTGTTAAGGACTAGTTAGTCCTACACCTGAGTGGCTAAATTTAAAAGTAGTCTGTGAGTACATAAAAGCCTGGGAGATGAGGCTCTCTTTCCTTCCCTAGGAGTAATTAAAAATCACGCGGTGCGTTATTAAACCAGTGATATATGCTCCATTAGGGCGAAAATCACTTTAATTCAAGTAAGCAAGCAAGCAAGTTCGGGTACCGTCTCTAGCACTCTTGATGACACCAACTGTCTGGGTTATTTTCTTTCTTGCAAGTCCCTATGTTCCACTTCTGTTTGTGATAATAACTTGTGATACTTCACATTTTCTAAAGTGGAAATCTTTACAAGCCGTACAAAATACAAAACTTATATGACTTTGGCTTTTGACACTTGCACAGACTCTTCACTTTATAAGTATCACGAGAAAATTGTATATCCCATTTTTACCATTTTCAAAAACACGCACACACTTGCAGCTTGACCAGAAATATGTACATCTTGTTTTGTGGATAAGTCACAGACAAGTCCAAGTCCATAGGTGGTTATGAACGTTAGGAATATCCCCTCATTTTTTCAGAAATATCAAAGCTTGTATGTGCATTTTCCCTTTTCCACTCTATATTAGTGCTTAGATTTGTTCCAAAAAAAGAAAAAAGAAACGAAACAATTTTGAAGAAAAAAAACAACTGAATTTTGAATTCAGGTTTCTCTCTGTTTATAATTTTTTTTCAAGTTGATGGTGCATGACAGAGCACATTCGCCTACCTTTCCAAAGTGAGAGACATTTCTTCACATGTCACTGCCTTTGTTAAATTCGGTTTCATTGGTTAGTTATCGTTAATCTTTAATTTTTTGATACATTTCTTTTTGATAGAAGATTTAAGGTTTTCTAGTGTTGTAACGGCATTTATGTTGTTTAGTCTGTTGATGAAATTATCTATAGCAAAGTGCTTAAGATTTTTTCAGGTTTTTTATTATTTCAAGCCCTACAAAAGGAGACCAAGTTTGTTTTCAAAGAGGATTGAAACTCTAAATTACACGGACGTGAAGGAAAACATCGTTATGTTCATTCTAATCATGCTTGCCGTATCTCTTTGTGTTTTAGAGGTCATATTTCTTCTTAAGTAAATACACGCATCAATAGACAGACAGATTGGGTCATCATCCTTGAGTTTCACTGTACTTTCGGTTCTTTACTTCATACAAACCCCAAATTTATTAGTTTGAAAAAAAAAGATAACATGCCCCTCAGTACTGTAACACGTCTGTTCTGACTCTACCGATGTGAGTGTGAGTGTTTATGTTAAAATGTTTAAGTGAGATTTAAAAAAAATGGTCAGCTTGAAAACGCGAACCAATACTGTGACGCTCAGTCTTTTGATGTGCTAAGAAGAAATGGTACAACACACACACACACAAAGAGGGCTTGTAAGTTCACATTTCAGTCTGTCTGCACTGTAATGGTAACAACGCAAGAACATAGGGATTATTATGCCACACAGTCCTAGAACAAAACAATGCATCACCCGTTGTAAGCCATTTCATTGGCTATACTTATTTTCTTACCGCGTTCACTTCGAATTGACTTGAGCAGCTATTCACACAGTGACGAGAATGGCCATGCTTTACTGGGTCTATCCTATAGGCGATTTATATAAAAAAATATTTTAAAAAATTAAACTAATGCACGAACAATGGTTCCATGGGCGACCATTGTCCGTCTTATTGCAAAATACATCAACATTTAATTTAACCGTGCAGATCGCTAGAACAAACCTCTGATCATATACATTTTGAAAAGTGTTGTGTGACACGGATCGCCATTGTCGCTTGGTGTCTGCTTTCTTCTTCGAAAAGAGATCGTTTCGTCTTGATTATAAAAATTTAATTTGACTAAGTTTTACGCACTACTTGAACTCATACATTTCACGTTGTAGGTGTAAGCCGTCGTTTTCAGTTTTCTGGAAGTTCGTTTTTGCGTTTCTCGGATGTGATACTATTTTTTTATGGACCGAACGAAATTTCTTTTGGCGTGAATCAGGACTCGTGGTTTTGTGGCAGAAATGGAGAGCATTGATTAAAGCCCAGTTATGTCGTCTTCGAAATCGCTGACACGGATTTGAACTAACACTTCAGGTTTTGTGTGAGGCGATACGGTACATCATTGCCTTTTACTTCCTCAATGAAATCGTTTCATCTTATTGCAAAATTACATTTGACTAGGTTTCATACGCAGCAGGTCTCTGTATATAAGGAGAGTGTCTTAGCGTCAGAGTATTCATTTCGCTCTCAAACGATCAAAGATGGAAGAGTCAGCACAGATCGACCTGCTGGTCAAATATTTGCTAAAAGTCATACGAAAGCATAATTCACATGCGAAAGTGGCAACAAAACTTACTCTTTTGGTCGTTGATTTGATAAGAGTCATACGAAAGTGTGTAAGTGCTAATGAAGTTTGCTATATCTGCAAAGGTAAATGGGTATTTGTCTCCAGAATACCTGCTTCGTCTAAGAAAGAGAGACAAAAGTCAAGATACCTAATATCGTTGTCAGGAGAAAGGACACTGGAATTCAGAGTGCCCTACGAGAAAAGAGAATAAACAAAAACAAGACGAAACAGAGAAGAGGGATTCAGAAGAAGAAGAAATTGAAGATGATGAAGAACTTGTGCCAGTAAAGACATGGAAATGGAAAAATTGACAATGTGAGCCGATGCGTTGGTCCTGATGTGAAATTTCATACTACCTTCTAAAAGAGAATAGACCAGAAAGAACACGTAAGTGTCTCTTGGTCTTGACATTGTATAATAAGGATGGCGTGTTTTGTTTTCTACTCACCCTTTATGAAATTGTGCCCTTTCACCTATCGCTATCCCTCTGGATCATGTTTTAGTTAGAATTGAAATGGAAGGATGTTTTCCTTCACGCACGCTCTTTAGGCATGCAAGTCGGTAAACAATAGTCAGTCTATTCCTCCATTATTTTGTGTCTTGATGTTTCCTAAATCACACACTGATGCCATAAAATAACGGGTTAAATGGGTTTTGTAGTGTTGGGAGTGGGGTGGGTGGGGTGTAGGTGTTTGGCAGAGTTGGTCATTGCAGGTGAGGGCTTAGGTGCTTTCAAAAAACTTTTACTTCTTCACTCTGTGTTG